>ALYI01003944.1:0-45693 GCA_001969225.1 Ceriporiopsis andreanae CBS 279.92 | reverse complement strand
AACGCCGGGTTGCTCCAGAACCGAAGAGGGAGAGACGCCATTAATCCCGACGCGCGCCCCGCGCTCAAATCCCGCCATCACTTTTGATGGCGCTTCAGTAGAATTTTTGAGATCTGTCTTTAGATCGGCGCGACCTGCACCTTTCCACGATGTCCAAACGTTCAGTCACAGAGTTGCAGACTGCCACCACTAGCGACACTCGCGAATCAAAAAAGCCATTCGGGGCACCCACCAAGCAGAATGGCGCAGACAATGACATGGGCGAGTTTGAGGACGGGTGGGAGGACGAGTTCGAGAGCGACGAAGAGGTAGTTGACGGTGAGGCTGGGGACGAGGATGGTGAGTAAGGCCTCTGTGTTACTGATGTCAATGTCCTTTCTGAGTCTCTCTGTCATGTAGCCATGGACGTAGACGAGGAAGTGCTCCCCGCGATCGAGGAGTCTGAAGAGCAAGAAGCCGCTCCGGAGGCATACATTCCTGGTGTAAACAAGCTCGGAGAAGATGAAGTACTGGAGGTAGACGAATCGACATACATCATGCGACACGACATGGGCGTAGACTGGCCATGTCTTTCCTTCGATGTTCTGCGCGACAACCTGGGCGACGAGCGGCAGCGGTATCCTGCAACAGCATATATTGTGGCAGGCAGCCAAGCGCCGCCGGGGCAGCCGAACAATATTTCGGTATTCAAAATGAGCTCATTGCACAAGACTCAACGGAACTCCGGTCAGTACTGGTTCCTCCGCGAGTGCAAACGGTAGCTCATAACTCCGCGAGAATAGAGGATTCCGATGAGGAGGACGATGAAGACGATGAAGTTATTGACGAGGACCCGGTCGTTGAGTCAAAATCAATACCGCACACCGGCGGTGTGAACCGCGTGCGCGCACAACCACTTCCCCCACAAACACAACTCCCGCCAGCCTCTCAGCCGTACTACGTCGCGAGCTGGGCGGAGACAGGGAAGGTGCACATCTGGGACGTCCGGCCACTCATCGAAGCATTGGACACGCCGGGATACGTGATACCCAAGCAGCGCAGCAGCGCGCCCATTTTCACCATCGCCTCGCACGGGCGCGCCGAGGGGTTCGCGATGGACTGGGCCGCGTCCGGCGGCGCGAACCCGTCCGCGCTGCGCCTGCTCACGGGGGACGTGCACTCCAAGATCTACCTCACGACGACGACGCCGAGCGGGTTCAACCCGCTCGCGACCGCGTTCACGGGCCACACGTCGAGCGTCGAGGACATCCAGTGGAGCCCGGGCGAGGCGACCGTGTTCGCGTCGTGCTCCGCGGACCAGAGCGTGCAGATCTGGGACGTGCGCGCCAGGGGCCGCCGCAGCGTCGCGGGCATCGAGCACGCGCACCCGAGCGACGTGAACGTCATCAGCTGGAATAGGATGACGAGCTACCTGCTGTTGAGCGGTGGCGACGAGGGCGGGATCAACGTCTGGGATCTGCGCAACGTCAAGCCGAGAGGGTGCGCATTGAACATCTCTGATATGTGTGCTCACTGACGCGTCCACCACAGCGAGATAGGACCCCAGCCCACACCTGTTGCTGCACTCAACTTCCACCGCGGACCCATCACCGCGATAGAATGGCACCCGACGGACGAATCGTCCTTCGTCGCGTCCAGTGCAGACGACTCGATCACACTGTGGGACCTCGCGCTCGAGGCGGACACGGAGCAGGAGGGCGTGCCCATGAACGGCGACGTCCCCGTCCCGCCACAGCTGCTCTTCCAGCACCTGGGTCAAAAAGAGGTCAAAGAGGTGCACTGGCACCCGCAGATGCCGGGCACGGTCGTCTCGACCGGTCTCGACGGCTTCAACGTTTTCAAGACCATATCTATCTGAGCGTGACGGGAAGAGAATTGAGGGGTGGGTGTCATCCAGACGCCCTAAAATCTATTGCTGCTGCTGTATGATGGATTATAGAACGGCTGACTGTATTCAGTGAGTGGAGTGCGTGTATTGCGTGCGAGCTATTGTGAATGCGGGACAGGGCGCGTGAGAGTTTGGTAGCCTCCGAAACGATGTGTTGTACGTTGCGCTGGACACCACTGATACTCTGCATACCGGCCGTGGCGAGCGTCGGGATGAACAAGACTTGCTCGTTCAGTATAGGCCAGAAGAGTTGTTTCCCTTCGGCGATCGAATCTGTTGTGGCAGTGTCAGCATGCAAATGCCGAGACACTAACTAGACGACAGGGCATACCTTGTTGATGTTCTTGTGCAGAATGTCTGTGAGGACAGCGTAGATGTTACGCAAGTCGTGAAGATTTTGGCGCGAGATGTAGAGCTGCTTCTCGTCATGCTCTTCCAAGGCCAGCTGGAGTCAAATCAATATCTGGGTGCCCGCGTACTGCAAGGAGACGACAAACCGAGTAGTCTTCGATGTGAGGGTACTTGATGATCTTCGAGCAGAGTTTACCCCGGTTGATGTAGCTCTGACGCGCCTGGTCTCGAAGGTTGTATGCTACTTCTTGCGAGCGGTGCAGTTCGTTCAAGGCCTCTACGAACGATACGTGTCAGGAGTGGCCTATAAAACACTGCACAGTGCCTGACCTTCTTGAATCTGAACGCCTATAAACACATCATCAGACAAACGCGACATAAGGGAAGTTGACTGTGCTTACCGAAGTTATCGCCGCTGAGATACCACCGTTAGTATAGTTCATTCGGCGTGAATAAAATTATTTTCTACGCACTCTTCAATCCTGAGGTATGCACATCAGTATACGCGTCATAGGGCAGAGGTGGCAGTACTTACTTCGGCATCGACAAGTTGACCCACAGCTTCACTTTATCCTGTGGCGTCTCATGAACCCCGCGCAACTTCGCTAAAAACAGCATATAGGACTTACGATAGTCTCGGCGAGTTGCTCGCACTCCTTCTTCACGATGCCAAACACCACGGCTAAGTGCTTATTGGCGTGCATGCTGTTGGTGAAGCGCGCAGTGCCGACCACATTGGCCGCTGTATGGGCGACGCCCGATGTCGCGCCGTTCACGCCCTCCGCGAGTTTCCGTTTCTTCGTCTCCGGCTCATCGGACGCGGACGCATCTGGTGGTGGAGGGTGGATCGTGACGTCGGTGTGCGACGTGGCGTTCGACATGTGGAACGGCGAGGTGGGAGAGGACATGGACGTGATCAACTCCTGAAGCTCGCTGGCGTCGAGAGCGACGTTAAGTGTGGCAAAGTCAACGATAGCATGATACTCACAGTATCTATACCGGCGTCAGCTAGACGAGAAGACATAGGGGTTATACACGTACTTTGTTGGGCCAGACCTTCATAAGAATGTGCTCTGCCGCTGCAGCGGTCGAAGCATTGAAGTCCTGCGGATGATGCACAGACGTTCACACGATAGAAACATGCACACGCGGTCAATAACACTCACGTCGAGTTTCTTCTTCATCTCCTTGTCCATCTTAAGATCTTTTGAAGACATGGTGATAGGCAACGAGGTGCTCAGAGGGTGCGTCGAGGTGGGAAGCGGGTGAGAGTCAGCAAGACGGCTAATTCACGCGCACGCGTCTCGAGTCTCGACAACAAAAATAGACGCCGTGCGCGTGCGCGACTTGATTTAGAGCCGACTGCGACCCTGCCTCTTACAAACGCCCACCACTGACCACCGCGGCCAGCTCGACGTGGTCCTAGGGTCTCTGCACTCTTACCTGCGACGGACGGCCATTGATTCTCGGTATCTAACGGGCTAGCTTGACTGTAATACTTGCTCTACTCCTGTCTCCGACGTTCGCTTACCTTGCTGTCTGGTTCTCCACGTAGTCATCAAACATGGCGCAGGTTCGTTGGTAGACTCCCTCTTCTCGTGAACGGTATCTTACTATCTCACCTACAGGAGGAGACCGAGGCCATTCAGGCTCTCACCGGGTTCTCTCTGGACAGTATTCTCACCGGTCTTGACCTGCCGACAGGTCCTGGGCTCTCCAACCAGCTCGGGATATCCGGAGTACCAGGAATCAGCCGCAAACAGATCTATAACGACAATTACGATGATGGGGAGGCTATTGGACCAGGAGAGGGACAAGACTGGGAGGATGAGGTCGATCGCGAGCTCGAGAACGAAGAAGATGAGGGGACGCATGTGAAGATGGAAGTCGAGTCACCGCGGATGGGTAGAAGGGAGCGGAAGAGAAAGGTTGTCAGGAGGCTAGTCGAACGGCAAAAGACGGTCTATGAACGGTTCCCTACATTCGAGAGGGACAAGATATTGGACTTCACGGAGCTGTTCAAGGGTTACACGGTCCACAAGACCCGTCTGTCGAAGCGGCCATTCACAAGTGCGTCAGGAGGGTTCTATTGACAGCACGATACTGACCATCACTAGCTGAGACATACTATCCGAGGAAGAAGGACGTTCCGAAGGGATTCTTGGATGCCATCGTGGGCGAGACACAGCGACAGGTGGAGAGCCAGAGGGTGGAGCAGGTCGTATCGTCTGGGAACGTAGAACAGGCTCTTAGACATGCTCTGGAGGTACGCCTGGTTCTCTTCTCGCATAATGTTGTATCGTTTTTGACTCCATTCAGGAACGGTCCGAGTCCGATATACCAATATCGCTGCCCCTACATGACCGTTCGTTCGACCTCGTACTTCTATCGAACTGGGAGGACCAGATCATGTACGGCCCTACCGCAAAGGAGGAGGACCAGCCGATGACAGCTGTGGACGACTCGATACAGCAGTACGAGCTTGCTGCACCTGTGAATGAAGCTCTAGAGTCAGGCTTGTGGACGCAGAGCATCATCTGGGGACCTCGAATGCCCTTCCGCGACTTCACACAGATTGTGGAACCGGACGAGGAAAGCACGGCAGAGGAGAAGACAATTGGTACGCTTTCAGCACTGTTGATGTGTGGCCTCATGTCTCACAACTGCCTAGAAACACGACCCAAGAAACGTCTGAGACTCGACAACCAGCCCAAAGATCGGTTCAACATCTCCAACGACCAGTTCTACGAAGTGTCGAAGGAGGGTGGTCGGCATCGCGTCAGGCAGACATTTGGTCAGCTCGTCGTGGAGCATGCGTATCCAGCGCAGAAGCTGCAGCTTCCCTTCGTAAGTCTCATACGATCGTCTTGCACCTTCTCCTCTAACGTTGTCACCCGTAGTTCAAGACTCGTTTGTCGAAGCAAGAAGCTCGGTCCTTCCACAGACCCGCATTACAATTTCCGTCCAATATTGAGCTGCGCTTTAGCAAAGTTCGAACGGCCAAGAAGAAGAAGGACAAGGCTGGCCGTAAGATTGGTAAAGGCGGCAATGTGGGAGAAGGTCTCCATAAGACTGGTGATCTGAGCTTGAGAGACACTAGCAACTTCGTGTTGTGGGAGTTCTCGGTCCGTGGGCATGAAGGTTACGATGCTCACAAATTACTGACGGTGTGTTTTCTGGTCGACAGGAAGAGCATCCACCTATCATCTCCAACTTCGGGATGGGCAGTATTCTAGTGAATTATTACCGCAAGAAGAATGATAAGGATGAACATGTGCCGAAGGTACGTAACTCGCAGCCTACTTGTAATTTGTTGCTGACCAGAGCTAGTATGATCTCGGGGAGCCGATCATTATTGAGCCACAGGACGAATCTCCGTTCATGAAGTTCGGCTACGTCTATCCGGGTCAGACGATACCTGCTCTTTACAACAACCTCATGCGTGCGCCGTTGTTCAGACACAAACCATACCCCACGGATTTCTTGGTCGTCAAGTAAGCCCTCATCATCGTGATCTAGGCGCTTCAAGTTGACTCTTGCTCCAGAAATACAGTAAAGAATGACACGAAGTACTACATTCGGGAGGTGAAGAATTTGTTCACTGTGGGGCAGACATATCCCATTACCGAGGTCCCTGGGCCACACTCGCGGAAGATCACGAACACGATCAAGCATCGACTGCAGATCATCGCGTACAAGCTTTTGCAGAAGGCGGCAGAGGAGCGGCTGAAGATCTCGCGGCTCATGAAGTACTTCCCAGACCAGAACGAACTCCAGATGCGTCAGCGGCTGAAGGTCAGTGCTTGACTTTTATTCCATATTGTGGCAAGTTATAGCTCCTCTCACAGGAATTCATGGAATACCATCGACGGGGACCGCACCAAGGGTTCTGGCGACTGAAGCAGAACTGGATCGTACCCCCAGAGTCAGACCAGCTGAAGCTTGTGACTCCAGAGATGGTCGTGCTCTCGGAAAGCATGCAGGTCGGTCAGCGCCATCTGATGGATTCAGGTTACAGCTATGATGGCGACGTCGCGGAAGACGACGAGGGCAACCTGTCGGTTGAACAGCAGCTCGCACCGTGGATCACGACGAAGAACTTCCTCTTTGCGACACAGGCCAAGGCCATGTTGAAACTCCATGGAGAAGGCGATCCTACCGGAAGAGGCGAGGCATTTAGCTTCATCCGAGTCTCGATGAAGGATATCTTCGTAAAGGCAGGAGAGGACTACGAGCAGAAGCTGGGTACGACTCGTGTCGTTGCGAAATCGCGGACCACGCTAACGAAAGCTGCACATACAGCCGAAGCTGAGAACCGGCCCAAGTCTGCACATCGGTATAACGTCGCTGAGCAACAGCAGATTTACAAGTCCGAGATCGAGCGTATTTGGAAGGCTCAGTTCGACTCTCTGAGTCGAAAAGATGAGCCCGAGCTGACTCCAGAGGAAGAGGCCGCCGCGGAGGAGCCTCAGAAGCCTGTCGATATCAAGAAGCGGCGGCAGTCTGCTGCGTCGGTCATGTCGCCCGCTGCAGGGACTTCAGGTCCTGCCTCTCCTGCGTTCAGCAGGGGTTCGTCGCTCGCGCGAGAGCGAGAGATGAGTCAAGGGCTTGATCAGCGCAAGGTGTTGAGAATCAGGCGACTTGTACGTCCCCTGTTCAAGGTGGTCTTGGGGCAAGACTAACGACTAACCGTCATGCAGATCGGCAATGAGTGGAAGATTGAGATTATCCGCGACATCTCAGTGATCAATGCCTATGTCAAAAAGCGTCAAACGATGGAGGAAGAGAACACGACCGCAGACGCCTTGGCACCGACCGGTGACGCCGAGAAGGACAAACGTGCAAAGAAACGGTATGGTCCTTCCGGCGCTGTCCCACTGTACGTACTGACCTTGTCGATATCTTAGGTTGGAGGAAGAGATTGCACGCATGAAGAAGAACCAGGAACGCCGTCTGCACCGGAAGAACGCCAAGATTGTGAAGGAAGGCGGCATTCCCATGCAGCTCAACCGTCCTGTGAAGCCAGATACCACGGTGCGTGTGCCAAGGTGTGCTGCTGCGAACGCTTACTGACGGGGCGGCAGAGGCGCTGCGGGCATTGCGGACAAATGGGGCATATGAGTGAGTTCTTCGTGCTCATCGGCGTGTTGCTGCGGAGGCGGGTTGCTCACACATCGTGCGACGTCCAGAAACGAATCGCAAGTGCCCGCGGTGGGCAGAGTTCAACTCGGGGGGCCCGCCGATGAGTCCTGCGGCGTCTGCGATGAGCCCGCCGGCGGCTGCGTCGTCGCCGACGGATTCCGCGGCGTTCACGAGCAACGGCTTATTCGCCTCTGGGGGCCCGAGTTCCCTGCGCCCGCCGGTAGGCCTGCTCGCGCACGGGCCATCGCCGCTCGCCATGAGCCCGCCCGTGACTGCGTCCATGGACGCAGATGGCGACGCGGACTCCGACTCCGACGAAGATGATGGTGCGTCACCTTCTGCCCCGAAGCTCACACTCACGCTGAAGAAACCACTGTAGACTTCAATCCGTAGATACTAACCACCCGTCAAGCTTGGACACTATCGTAAGCAAAACCGCTATCTAGTTTGTATCATTAGCCCTGTCGCATCCTGCTGTACCTGCTATTCGCACTCGCCGCATCTATCGTATTCGCTTTATTGCTTGCAGCACCCGGCCGGGTCGTTGCGGGTCGAGTTCGGAGGTCTCGAGGAACAAAGTGCCACTTAAACTCCCCCCGAGAGGTCGCGAAAGGCTCTGAACGGTTGATCTCGTTTGCTCGCCAGATGCCATACGTGATTTTCATTCCGGTTCAGCCATGAAGTTCGGGCTCCGTGACACCACCCACGAACGGTGCGTAAGTTGCTGCACGCGGGACGCCACCTTCCATCTTCTTCTGTGGTACAAGAATAGCGTCGGCCATGTTGCTCTATGGCAATTCCTGATGTGTACCTCGATGCTCCCACTCCCTCTGCACTGATGAAGCGGCCCGCCGTTCGTGCACCGCAGGTGACCTCGGACTCACAAATGTGGCAATGTGCATACATTCCAGCTGCAACATCGCCTGCAGAAGCAGCCGCAGAACCCAGCCACACTTCTCGAACCCCGAACAATTTATCACACCGCGCACCGCGCCTTGTGGTGCCCAGTTTCGCTGGGCTACATACACACGTCGCGCAGAGTGTGAGATGCCCGAAGACCGAAGGCTAAGGCCCGCGCCGGACGCATCAGCGAGTCTCACTCACTTCTGAATCATCTTCTCATGGAGCCTGCGTATGGGAACTTTGGTAGCAGAGGGGCAGTCGGTCTCCCTTGTGGCGACGTGCGCAGGCCCGCGTTCCCACTTCTGCCCGTCGCGCGCCCTCTTTTGTGCGTTCCCTTTCACATCCTCGCCCCCGCTGTATTCTATTGCGACGCATCTTGGCTGCCGTCTGAATGGCTTGGACCAACACCTTGCACCTCGCATCTCGTTCGACTATCGGTCTTCCATCTTCCATGCCTGCGTACTGTATTATGGAGCCATCCCACGTAAGTACACAATGCGAACCAGAACCACGTCCGAGGGGACGGGTCGCGTGCCCGCCACTCGGAGTCACTGCAGACAAATTCGCGATATCGCGATAGATGCCTTCCAAACCGCTATCCGCTGCACTTGCGCTTCGATGCATCGACTCGGATCCGCCACCCGCGTTCGGGGTGGTTTACAGTGTTTCTTGCGCGCGCGTTAGGTATGTAATTTGCTTGGGTGAGATGGAGATGGCGTCTGTGACCCACATTCGCGCGCCGTTTGCGGGGCAGCCTCTTGGGTGAGCGCCGTCCAGCGTCGTCGACGGCCACATCAGCCAGCGGTGCCCGACTCGGCGTGTGCATTCGCCATTTCGCACTGCAACACCAGCTCACAAGTCTTGGCAACAGCGGGAGGGTGCGAACGAGGCGCCGATGCCTGTATATTGAATGCTATTGAATGGGAAGAGTGTGAGAGAGCCGTGACGCGCACCCCACGCGAAGGGCGGCGGGGACCGTGAGAGTCGACGTGCATATTGATGCAATACAGCTAGCAATTCAGTAGCGCAGTTGTTGTTCCCAGTTGTTCCGAGAGAAGGGGGCATCGACGCGGAAGACGCGACGCGACGCTTCGAAACGAATGAATGAGCGGCGTTATACGAGCTTGTGTATTGGCCAAGGCTGAACCACCCGTGCTGCACCGAGTCCCGAATACCGCGCACGTCGGTCGGACGGTCGCTGCGTACGGAAGTTGTCGACGCTTCGCAGGAATGTCATGTCATGGATACTTAGCTTCATGCACGGACACGCACGCGTTTGGGAACGGCCCTGGTGCAAAAGCAGTTGAGTTTCGCGTATCACGTATCGAGCGAAGCGAGAGCTACTCCACCTGCTCTTTGAAGATACAACGCGTTCGTGTAGTCATAGTCGTGTACACACCTTCCGAGGATGGCAGTGGCGTGTACAACGACGCGCCACATCCCCGCTTCACCTCCGCTGCAGTAGAGTTTGTTCGGTCACACCACCGCGAAATGTGCCCGCTGCTGGACCGTGACTGTACACGTCAGTCCTAGATTGTGACCGGGCGTGCAATGGGGAAAGCGCTGCTCACGCGAGAGACTGCGCAGCAGTATTATTGAGCTAGTAAGTGCGCGTGCCGTCGGCTGCCGAGCCCAGCATATCTGTGGTAACGGCGAGCTCAAAGAGGGCTATCGAAAGACCCCGCTCGCTCGGATGGCGTGAGCGTCCTGGTAGGCGTGCGCGTGAGCCTGGAACGGCAGCAGGAAATTCTGGTGGTCACGCACTCCAAGTTGCATTTGCTTTCATGCCTGCCGCCCTCTCGCACTGTGCTGCGCGCGACACAGCCATCGTATGCCTAGCCGTACTCGTATCGCCGTAGTATAGATACATCGTATATCGTTCCTCCATTAGCGCAGAGACAAAGATACGAACGTGCCGCAGAACGCGGTCTCCTCCCGCGAACGCCAACTATTCCACAAATATCAGCTCTCAGATGGGCATGTAAACCCCATGTGAAAAAGTGGTATCTGCGCAAAGGAATTTGCGGGAGGAGATCGCCTTTCCAGGTGTATGAGGGCCGAATCAGCAGCCCTTCACCACCAGACTCTTTCACCATGGGTTGATATTTCGTTGCGTCAGTCCAAGGAACTACGGTATGACAATAATGCACTTACTGCTGTACGGGTTCGCGCCGTCCGCCGTCTCGCACTGTTTGCTGCGCGCAACACAGCCAAAGTACGCCTGATCGCGGTTTGATCACCATGATGTGGATATATTGTAGATTGTATCTCGTCCGAACGTGCGAGACGATGGACGTTATGGGTTCCGGATGACACATTTTTCTCCGTTCGCACAGAAGCCAAAGACGTGGACGTACCGCAGAAAGCGGTCTCCTCCCGCGAATTCCACTGTGTCCTGAGATATCAGCTCTCAGATGGACATGTAATGCCCATGTAAAAAGTGGTATCTGCCCAGCGGAACCTGCGGGAGGAGATCACCTTTCCAGGTGTACGAGGGCCGGATCCGCAACCTTTCAGTGCTGATTTCCTCCACGATGGGTTGATATCTCGGTTCGTCCATGTAAGCCCTGCGCTCCCGTTGCAGATAACGGTCGCGTCAGTGACAATTCTCAACAACGACAACGAGCGGTGGCTGACGAGCCTACCCATATGTACATGAGCCTGGGACATCCGCCGTCTCGCACTCCGGTGCTGCGCGCGACACAGCCATCGTATACCTGGCCGTGGTATTATCGCCATAGTGTATATTGCGTTGTATATCGTCCGAACGCGAGGCGATGCGGATGGGTACCGGATGACATATCTTTCTCCATTAGCGCAGGAGACAAAAGCATGGGCGTACCGCAGAAACCTGGCACCTCCCGCGGCAAGCGCTGGACTGGAGGATATCATCTCGCAGATGGGCATGTAAAGCCCATGTGAAAAGTGGTATCTCGACAGCCAAACACCCGCGCGAGGAGCTCAGAAACTGCAGATGTATGGGGGCTGAATTTTCGACCTTTCGCCGCCAATCTCTTTTATGAGTGGCTAATGATTTGTTTTGTCAGTCCAAGGGACGGCAGCATGACACGAAACATACTCACCGCTGTACGCGCATTTAATTACATTGACCATAGAGTTAGATGAAGCGCATACACGCACCGAGTGTGATGCCACCAGTCCACGCATATTATCTAGAAGGCATATTAGCTCACACCTTTACGCACCCATCATCGACTTGGCCCGCGGCACCAGCTTTCCATCCTCCCGCCCGCAGCAAGAACGAACGCACAAAAGAAGGAAGAACGAACGACGAGACATACCAAAAGAGGCGTGGGTACGCGGTGTGTGTTGTTGACGGCTGTCCGCGCGCGGCTTGGCTGCTTGGCGTCCTGCCGACGCGCCGAGTACTAGTTTCCTCGGAACACGCATACGAACCTGAGAAGTTCGTATACAGTATCTCGGGCAGATCGGTATGGAGTGGGGAATGGGTGCGGTGACAGCACGCGGTCCCGTCCGCAGCGGGGCGTGCGGCGCGGTTTCTTACGCAGTGAATGCGTCGCGTGCGGGGCGCGCCGCGATGGTCTCGCGAACAACGGCATGGGATCTCGCGACGTGCCTCGCGCCACGCCAAGCCATCGACCCCAACAAGGTTCTTTATCCCTTATCGATGCGTAGATGCTGTCAGACGCCAGCGGGGCGCGATGCATTACTCACGGCGCGCACGTCGTCCTGTGGGGCTGCCGTCTTGGCGGCCGCGTCGTGGAAGAAAACGAGCGGCACGTGCCGCGTGCGCCACATCGGCGGTCTCAGTCTGGGGAATCACGGTTGTGTCCATCGGATTCGTGGGCGATTTCAGCGTTCGCAATCGAAGAGCGCAAGGATGGTGATGCTGCATGCCATCTTGGCGGCCGCGTCGCGTGTAGGACATACGCGCATATACGGGAATGTATCTGCGCCAGTTGTTGATCTCGACTCGGGTGCTCTGGGGAATCAAGCTTCAGTCTGGCCTAGAGTGTGAAGTGCGGGGTATCAAGCTCTAGCTTCGATTATGGTCCGCACCGTGTGGGATCGCGCGTTGGTGGATGCGTGAAGTACAGTAGGTAGGACTTCTGGGGTATCAAGCTTCGTTCCATTATTGTCTGTAACGAGCAACCACTTGGCAAGCGATCCCACACGGGCGGAGCACGCACAACGTAAAGATGCCGCAGAGCGCGATATGCCTCCCGGCGTTCCGCGTCTGCACCCGTGTCGCTGCGCCACATCGCAGGTTTGGTTGCATTCTTCGCTCTTCGTCTTTCGTTCTTGCTCGTGGCTTGGCACGCGTGCCCCCTGCGTATCGCCGGCGAGCGTCGATGGGTGGGCTGTGCATTGGACATTAATGTGGACGACTATGCACGGCGCATCTTAGTCGGCTCTTTTTCGTCGAGGTGCGCTTGGCCTTGGCGTGCCGTCGGGGAAAGCGCGCACTCGAAAGCCCTCGGAGTTCGCTCGTGGATCCTGAAGAGACGAGGTACACGAGATGTCTGCCGCAAAGCGTCGACTTCGACCTGCTGTACACGACTGTGAGCAGGCACTTGGCAAGCGATCCCACACGATTGGACCACGCGCACCCTAGAAATGCTGTAGACTCCCAGCGTCCCGCGTCTGCACCCGTGTCGCTGCGCCACATCGCAAGCTGCGCTGCCGACCTGCCGTGGCTCCCAGGGTCACATCCCGTCCCAGACTAGTACTGTGCGCGCTGCGTCTCGGATCTCGCGTCCTGTGTGCATCAACACAAAGACAAGAACACGAAAAAGGATAAGATGATGGAAAACCGGGATAGGGAAAGGGAAAAGCACGCCTTCTCGCGTTCTTGTTCTTGGTCGTCCGCACGAGCATGGCTTGGCACGCGTGCCGCCTGCCGCCTGCGTATCGCCGCGAACGCAAACGCCGACGGCTGCGAGCGGCGCGCGCTGCGGGGTAGGGTGTGGGTTGTGTGTTGTGTACGTCCGTGGTCGCGTTAGCCTTGGCATGGTCGGGAGAAGCGCGCGCCCTGCAACCCTTGGCTGATATTGATCTGAACAGCGAACTTCGAAGTGTCATTATCATTATTCGGCATCTGAATCACAGGCCGTCGCCGTGCGTCGGGGTCGGGAGGGAGAAGAGAAGGAGGGTGTGTGTACCTGTCTCGGAGCGCGCCCAGGCCCACCGTACTGTCCGTCGTGCCCGCCCGTGCCATATCGCAGGCAGAGTGTCCGTTTCAATATGTTGAAAGCGTCGAACAGAGGTCGACTGAGGTGGAGAGGTGCAGATCGCGAGTCGCCGATACGCTGCGGTGTGCAGCCTACACCTGCTCCCCGGTGTCTTGGCACGACGCTATCTCTATGGGAAGTGCGCGCAATATCGAAATATCGAATATGGGACTCTCGAATGGGGAAGAACGAACGTTCGGGCAATGGACGGGCAGCACGCGTGTGCGGGATGACGAGCGTCGAGAGCGCGGTGGGTGGTGGCGACGCGCTTGGGGGCTTGGCGGGCTTGGTCCAGGGATCGGAGGCCCAGCGCATCCCAAGCCGCGGCGACTGATAGCGTTCGCGCAGCGGCGTTCGCACGCTCGGTGCGCGAAGACGAGAACGCAGCGAGTGGGAATGGGGACGTCGAGGGCCCCGCGGAGGTGGGTCGTCCGCTGCGCTGGGTCGAGGATGCGACGAGTGTGAGCCTCGTCCGAGGCGTTCCGCGATGGGGATGACGAGAGCGATAGCAGGAACTGATTGGGTTTCGATGCGTGTGCGTTGTGCGGTGCGACTCGAGGGGTTACGGCAGCGGCGGTGGTGGGAACACGGCGGCCAGGCGGCGTCTGGCAATATTCGTTGCGATATTCGTTGCGGCTGGCTGCTGCTGGCTGCGAGCACAGCGACCGCCTGCCAAGGGTATCTCGCGCTTACCTCATCGTCCACATCGGGAGGTATGATTGGCATTTCTGCCAAGAGAGCGGCCAAGAGAGACAAGAATACCAAGCACACTGGCGATCGAGCCGGAGCGCTTGCGTGTGGCTTGGCGGACGGAGATCGAGATTGCGCACGAGGAAGCTTTTTCGTGTCACGCTCGCTGCTCGTCGGTGCGCTCTCTCCCAGTCGCTCCCAAATTTGTGTCCTGTCCAGACCCGCGACTCGCGCAACGTGGTGCGGCGTAGGCGGTACACGTCCGAAACGACGACGGCCACCACCCCCCGCGCCCCTGATAGACGTTTCTCACTGATTACTTTCCTGATTACTTTTGCGCGAAAGCCGTGTCCCCGCGTTCTGGGCCACCCAGAGGGGCATGCGCCATTTCTGCCACCCCCGCTGCCAATTCGCGCGCGTGTGCGACTCCGCGGCCTCGGTGCCCCCTCTGCGCTCTCTCGCACGCTGGGAGCGGCTCAGAAGCCACCCTTTCGCTGCGGGCGGAACTGCGGGTCGCCGTGACTGTGACCGCGACGTGGGTCACGCGTGACGAGGGGATCGCTTCATATTTGAGAAGTGCGACGGGCGGCTGTGCGTTGAAAGTGCTTGGCAGGCTTGGCACGATCGAATATGTCGGGGTTTCCGTCCTTTATAAACGAGAGGGCCAACTTCCAAAACAGCCTTCCCGACCAAAGATCCCTCGTCCCCCTGCACACCCTCCAGCACACCCTCTACCGCAGCCTCTACCCAAACGACTTTGCTGCCATGACATCCCCCCAGATCGACCCCCAGCCGCCGCAGGAGCCCTCTGTTGAAACAACCGCGAAGACAGAGGAGACACAACCACCACCGAAGCCGGCAGCGGACGACGCACCGGGCCACCGATGCCAGTGGGTCGACTGCGAACAGGTCATGCCAGACCCGGAGACCCTCTACAACCACCTCTGCAACGAACACATCGGTCGCAAAAGCACGGGCAACCTCTGTCTAACCTGCAAGTGGAAGGACTGCGGTACCACTTGTGCCAAGCGCGATCATATCACCAGCCACTTGCGAGGTGCGTCCCATCAGTCCTATCTCGCTGCGACGATCCCCTGATCTCCCCCTCTAGTGCACACCCCGCTAAAGCCCCATGTCTGCGACATCTGCAAGAAACCCTTCAAGCGTCCGCAGGATCTCAAAAAGCACGAAAAGATACACACCGAGGAGCACCACGCCCAGCACAAGCACTCGAAAGCCATCACCGTCGTCGACCCCACCTTCTCCACCCGCGTGCACGGCGAGCCCCTCCCCGCGAGCAGGCCTGGCAACGGCCCGCCGAAAGCCAAGTCCTCCCCGAACCCATCACTCGACAAGGCGTCCAGCGCCCGCGCCAAGTCCAACTCTGTGTCTCTCTCAGACGTCTCGTCGGGTACGTGGGAGCGCTGGACCGCCCAACGCCGTCTGACCGTTCCTGCACGCACAGATTTCGGGCTGCTGCCCACCCCGTCGCCCGAGATCGCGCACGCCCCCATCCACTACCAGGCGCCCGAGTCGGCCGCAGGCGCGGGCAACGGCGACGTGTACCGGATTCAGCCGCCGTGGGAGGCGCTGCGTGCGGACGGCACGAGCGTGACGACCACCGCCGCGGGCGCGGGCTCGAAGCGCAGCTACGGCGACTACGGCATGGAGGAGTTCTTCACCGACGTCAAGAAGCGGCGCGTGAACCCCGCGTACGACCCCCGTAGGTAGGCCGCACACCTCGCGCACTTTGCATGCTCATGTCCACGCAGATATGGCGGAGCGCCTGAGCACGCTTGCGCACCAGCACCAGCAGCAGATCCAGCACACCCTCCCCGCGCGCTTTAACCCCCAGTCCGTCTCGTTCGACATCCGCTCGCCCGAGGAGCTCGCGGCGGTGAACGAGTTTTTGATCACGCTCGGCCGCGACGTCTCGCGCCCGCCGCCGAGGCCGCAACAGCAGCAGGTGCACCAGCAGAACAGCGCGGAGTACCAGGCGCCGCAGTCGTACTTCGACCCGCAGGGCCTCACGCAGCTCGGTCTGGCCGGCATGCCCGGCGTCCCTGCTCCTGGCAGCGGCGCGGGGTACCACGGCGACATGGGCTACGGCTCCGGCGTGGGCCTTGGCTCGCAGATGCCGCAGGCGTACGCGAGCCGCGCGCACCAGCAGCAGGCCGTGCAGCAGGTGCAGTACGGTGCGCTCTATCCGACACTGAGCGGCGAGGCGGGCTACCCGAGCCCGCCGTACGGTCGCAGCGACATCCGGCGCACGTCGATCTCGCCCGGGCGCGACCTCGACAGCGGGTACGGCGTCGTGGGCGCGCAAGCGCCGTTCTTCCAGCCGACGCCGACGCCGTACTTTGCGCTGCCCGAGGGGGGCTCGCCGCACTCGAGCCACTCGGCGATGTCGACGCCGCCGAACGCGGGCGGCACCCCACCACATCTAGGCGAGGGCCTCGGCGGGTTCGACTATGTAAGGCAGAGCCGCGCGCCGCCCGCGGTGCAGCTCGCACCGGTCGACTATGCGAGCCGCACGTTGAGGCAGGTGACGCTGCTGAGGACGGCGCCGGGGAGCTTGGGGAAGCCCGAGCCGGTGGAGCCGCGGTGGAACGCGAACGCGGGGCACAGAGGCCCACCGGCGAAGCTCACGTCGGCTGCCGCGTCTTCTACGTCTGCGTCGTCGAGCTCGAGCCTTGGCTCGCTGTACCCCTTGCTCAAGACTTCCGGCGACGCGCAGTACAAACTCCCACCATTGCACCACCGGTACCGCTCCCCTTCGCCCACACCCACCGCCTCACCGCTCTCGCGCGCCTCCACGATCTCGCCGCCGCCGCACATGGACGTCGACGAGGACGAGCGGCCGCGCACGGGCTCCTCCTCCTCTTCATCGTACGCACAGACTCACAGCCGGAGCAGCAGCGCAAGTACGACGCCGTCGCCGCCGCCCGTACTTCCTGGCATCCGCGCGCTCACGCGGGAGGTGGGCCGGATTGCGCTGGTGGGCAAGAGCGCGGCGGGCGGACGGGAGGTGCCGTACGCGGAGCGCGTCGCGCACGCGGAGCTGCTGCGCGACATGCTCGTGAGCATCAACACGGAGTATCGGAGGCGGTATGGCACGCCGCCGCCGCCGCGCGTGCGGGAGATGCAGAGGGAGCGGGAGCGCGCGGTGTCGGTGGCGCGGGACGTTGAGATGGTCGCTGCGTGAGCGTTGTGTCTAATTTCTTTTCCTCTATTCTGTCCGATTCCTCTATATTTCTGCCGTCGACCATCGCTGACTGTACCCGGACAATAATTCCCTCTGTCTATCAGTTTCCTCTCTACTCGTACTCGCTCTGTGTCTCGCTCGCTCGCTCGCGCTGTGGATGGATCTCGATTCTCGCTGTCTTTGTTGTGTACCTGTACTTGTCGTGCTCAGTGTACTAATGCATGCGGGACGCTGCACTCTGTTTCATTCACTTGTCTAGCATGGTTCGATGATACCTTGTGAAGACGACTCTTGCGCGATTGTCGACTGAAGGCTTGTGATTCGAAGGGCTCTATACTGCCAGATAGGTTCTGCTCTTGCTCTGGACTCTGGCAATTTGAACTTGGCAGGATGTGCAGGTGCAGCTGACCGCGACGCCACGCTTGGCGTCGGCGACTCGAAGCGAGCGTCGGTGGCCGCGGGCCACATCATGACATCATAGCCGCCGCCACAACCCTCTCTCGCCAACCGGCTATATTTCGAGCGCAGGTTCCTATTCTATTTATTCCCCTCTTCTCTCCCTGAATATCTCCTGTTCAACTGTTCCGCTGTTCTGTTTATAGTGACTATCTTTCGCACAGGGTCAAGGATCTGCAATATCAGTACACCAGACCTAGGTTTAACGATGCCTACGAGGACAAAGTCGCCGTCGACGAAGCGCAGCCCGAAGACGAAGAAGGGTGTGGCTGCGGAGAAGCACGGAGAGGAGGAAAAGGAGACCCTGCAGGAAACGAAGAAGCCGGAGGAGACTGTGCAAGAGAAGCCGGAGGAGACTGTGCAGGAGAAACCCGAGGAGACCCTGCAGGAGAAGGGAGACGAGACCCTAAAGGAGAAGGGGGGCGAGACCCTGCAGGACGAGCAGGCGGTAGAAAAGGAGCTGGTGGGCGAGAAGAGGGAGGGCGAGCACGAGGAGGTGAAGGGAGAGGAGCCGCCGGCGAAGAAAGCGAAGACAGAGAAGGGTGAGCAAGGTAAGGAAGCAGAGACGGAGGCAGAGCAAGAGGCAGATGGGCATCCCGCGGGGCATATGTACCAAACAGGTGAGCGTAGATGCAGTATCGTTTAGGGCGAGTTTATAACTAACAACCTTTGCAGGCACTATCGAGCGGGGCCACATCTACTTCTTCTACCGCCCTAAGGTGCAGCTCGAGGAAGTGAGCACCATCGACGACGTGCAACGCTTCTACATCCTCCTCGTTCCGCGCCCGCCCGAGTTCAGCCAGCCGTCCGACAACGCCAAAAAGAACGGCGACGAGGAAGGAGAAATGACGGTCCTCTCCCCCGGCGCCGACGCCGTCCCCTCAGCCGAAACCACTAACCAGAAGAAAAAGCCGTTCAGGCTGCTCATCGTCGGGCAGAAGAGCCTCCCCGACCCCGATGCAGGCGGGGAAAAAGGGCGCGGGCGGAAGGGCGTCTTCTGGGCGATGGTCTCCACCGTCGGCTCGGACCTCCAAAAGCTGCAAGAAGGGCTCGGCGAGAAGGAGTACGAGACCAAGACGCGCGGGACGCGGTACCAGGGCCCAGCACGCCTCGCCGCGCGCGGCGCGTACGCGATCGTGAACGCGGAGGCGCGCACCCCGTCCGCGCGCGAGACGCACCTGGGGTACCACCTCTCGCACCCGACGCCCGCGCACTTCGGGAACGTGCAGAGGGCGCTGGGGATCCACGCCGCGTCGAGCTTCGTGTTGCAGGTGAAGAACCCGCTCGCGCCGAACACGGGCGGCGTGCGCGTCGGGCTGCCGGGGGGCAGGCGCGCGAAGTTCCCGGAGCACATTATGAAGGAGGTGTTTGGCAAGGGCGGAAAGGGCGAGAAGGGCGGAAGGGGGCGCGAGAGCTATGGGCTGCGGTTCGCGAGTGTGGAGAGGGAGGAGATGCTGGACTATGAAGGTGCAGAGCTGTTGTTGATTGCTGCGAGGGCGGGCGAAGAAGGTTTGGACAAGAGTCTTGGAGAAGGACGCGGTGAAGGTGAGTTCTGTCTCCTCTGTCGTCGTCAAAATCGGCAGCTAAGATTACCTGCAGCCCTGAAAAAAGCAGAGGAGTCAGAAGGTAAACATCCGATCGCGAGCGTACTGAAGGAGCTCGCAATGGACTCTGGCAAGATACCTTCCCAGCCTCTCGAAGGACACTGGGAGTAGTCAAGAACGAAAGGTACCAAGCAAAGCCACCGTGTATTTCTAGCGTTATCGACCGGTATAATGAACTTGTAATGGGAAATCGTACTCTAGCCAGCTTCGGAGGAACGACTTCGAAGAGTATAGAGTTCTTGAAGCTTGATGAATTATCCGTGGAGTGTGGTATGTGTATGATACTTTAGTCGCATGGCTGACCGTTATTCAACAGTCAGTAATGCGACAAAAGAACCATACAGATACACATCGGATAGTTAGCAGGGCGTGTATGAGGACAGTACACATAATATGCGGTGAAGGACAAGGCGTGCGGAGTATAAGTCATGTTGGGGTCGTGATTGTGAGCTCGTGACAGACGGATGTGATGGCGTTGCTCGGTGAACATCAGGATTATTGCGAACTCTCTGCATCCTCGTTGTCGGCGTTGACGCGCAGGACCTTGACCCACTCGCGGTAGTTGAAGTTGCCTTAGCGGTCGGTGAAGGGGCCTTTCAGCAGCTTGTCGATCTGCCGACACACATATCAGCACCACTCTTCACTTCTCCTCGCGCCCGGCAACCACATGCAGAACACAGCACGAAAGCACGCACCTCCCTCGGCTCCATGCGCTCGCCCACATCGCCCAACCACCGCCGCATCTCGTCGCTGCGCACCAGGCCCGTGTCGCCCTCGTCGAAGCACTCGAACGCGGCGAGCAGCTCGCCCTCCGTGTCGAAGTCGTACAGGTGCTCGCCCATCATCGTCAGAAACATCGGGAACGTGATCCCGCGGTCGGGGCCGTCGGAGGAGGAGGGTTGGAAGGCGGGGCGCCGTTCGCCTGGGCGATCAGCGAGCAGGTCGTCGAGCACGGTCTTTGAGGGCGTTATGCCTAGTGTAGTGTAGTAGTGGAGGTAGGTGAGCGGGGGAACAGGGAACAAATGGGGAGGAAAGCCGGCGCACCTAAAAGGAGGACAAGATGTGAGTCGTGGACGGCTGCACAGGCCACTCACTGTCCAGATCTTCGTCGCTCAAATCAACTCTGGAGCGCGATCCTCAAACACGAACGTTATACGCTATAATCGCGGGGCGAATTGCTTTGTCAGTCTTGCTAGCATGCGAGTCAGCAAACGTACGCGCTCGTCCACGATGCGAGCGGACGCAACGGCTCGAGGTCTCCTACCAGACTCAACGAGCGAGTCATGAGAACGGATAACGAGGGCGAAGAGATGATCGCGCGCGGCCTAATGAAGACCAGCGTCTATCTTGACGGCCTCGCAAATCGGCCCCGCCGCCAGGCATTGGCATGCTCATAATCGGTGTAGGCGTCGCTAGTTCGCGACTGGAGACCTGGTACCAACTCTGGCACGCCAGGATGTATTGCAATTTCGGAGCGTAGGTGTGAGTCCGCTTTTGGGTGAATGCGCAGCGGTTGGGTCATAGCAGAGTGGCAGAAGGTGTGCGTATGCTGTCTGCGCACGACCACCATGAACGATTTAGTCACTCGGGTACCGACTGACGTGTTGTCTATCATCGCGTCGCTTCTCAAGTCGTCGGAGGATCTTGGAAATTTCAGCTGTGTGTGCAGGAAGTGGGTGGAACCTGGACAGAGGTGGTTGTTGAGGCGGGTGCAGGTGAAGGTGCACGGGCGACTTTGGGCACAGAGGGCGGTCGCATTCTTGGAGCAGAATCGGAGAATCGCGAGGTATATCAAGAGATGCAGGATTGCTGGGCACGCGCGTTTTGCGTACAGACCGGCATTTATGCCAGAGGCGTCGTTTTCGCAGGTCTGCAGGCTGGTGCATTGCATGCCGGCTGTGGACCACGTCGAAATAGCTTTCGTTAGATGGAGCAGTGGGGGCGACGATGGGTTGTGCGGGGAAATTGAAAGAGATGAGTTGAAGAGGCTGACATTGCGAGATATTCACGCAGGTGACGACAAAGCAATGCCTTTGGAGATGTTGGGATTGGCGGACCATTGGGAGGGCGTTCGAATCACTCGCCTTACTTCAAGTCATGCACAGTTGCAGAGGTCGCAGACGCCATTGTTGACGCGTCGATTTTACATCGAGGGTGAAATGTACGAGCCGGATACGAACTGGATGCATGAGCAGCTGCCAGCGTGCGTCGGCGCCGAACATCTACATTGCACAAACGTGTACGATGTGCACAAGAACATTATATCATATACGGTGGCGGCTTCAGTACATACATTGAAGCGGTTATATATTGGGTGGAATCCGTTGCGTACGAGTAAGTGAAAAAATTGTGGAATTCGATGTACATTGCTAACACAGTATGTTGAAGTCGGCAAGGTGGACAGCTGGGGTCTTTCCGCGCTAGGAATGTGCACAAGCTTGGAGTCAGTCATGCTGGGGTTCACATTGGACGAAGCTTGGGAGGAACACTTGCCATTCGATGATCAACAAATGCCGGTGGATACTGGGTTTGTGTGCAAGCTGGTCGCAAATTTGCCGTCCTCGCTTCGTAGCTTGGAGTTCGATATCGCAGCGGGTGGATATGTGGAAGTCGTTAACGAGGACTTTGATGTCGCAGCGAACTTCAAAGCACTCGATTGGGCGAGGGTGGCTGACCGTATGGCACATATGGAGCTGTTGGCGGTCGTTGTCATCTCACTGCATTCAGCATATGGGTTGGAGGAGGTCAGGCCGTGGCCTAGGCGCTTGAGGCAATACATAAGGCGGGTATTTCGTGCGCAGTTTCCAGCTAGTCGATGTGCGTATCCTTGTTGTCGTATGGTGTTGGCGTCGCTGATGTTAGCATGCTAGACGACAAGGAGTTCAACGAGGTCGTGTTATACAAGCGGCGGCGCACGCGAGAGGTCGCTGAAGGGTGGCGCTTTAGGCCTTTGTCGGGAAGGTTGTCGTTGGTAGACGCTGTGTCGGGAGGACCAATCAGTGCAGACTGCCGGGCCGCGCCCCCGGAGGAGTGAGACAGGCGCTGGGCGCGGCGGGCATGGAATGCAAACGGACTCTCGAGAACGCTACATGTAGTGATGTAATAGACAGGAATGAGTCTAGTTGTAGCGCATATGAAATGCCGAGAGTACTTACCGGCGGTGCGCGGTCTGTGTTTTCAAAAACGAGGCGATCGATCGCTGCGGTGTTTTGCTCGCCTGCGCATTGTGGGCTGCTTTAGCGAGCGGCGGACGCTGCGGAACACGGATTTGTTTTGGTCTGGTGCACATGGCCTAGGGGAGCGCGTTAGTCGGTATTGGTGAACGGCATAGAAGGTGAGGAGCAGTGTTTCTCGGTCTGCATCAACATGTCTTCTTGTCTTCCTTTGGACGTCTATCGTTGCACCATGGATACTTTCGATCCCACTGTGAAAGAAGAGCGACATACCCTGGCACAGTGCGCCCTAGTGTGCAAGCAGTGGTTGATGCCCGCGCAGCGTCTCCTGTTCGCTGATGTCACCTTCGTCGGTGAATCGGCACCCGTACACTTCGGACGCGCGCTGCGTCTGTTCGCAGACTCTCCTCATCTCGCGCAGTATGTGCGCAAGTTGCGGCTGGTCGGGAAGGCGTTCAAATACTGGTCGGGTATTCCGTACTCGTCAGCGCCGATACTGGCGGTCAGTGACGTCACAGCGTTGCTGGAAGGAATGTGGCAGCTACGAGAGCTTGTCATTGAAGAGGCGAGGTGGATGGGAGATGCTGGTATAGGTGGCATGTGCCCAGAGTTGCGCACCTTAGTTGTGCGTCGGGTCGTGTGCGTAGGCATGCGAGCGGACCCTTGCAGGCTGCTCGCAGGGGCAAGGGAATGGGATGAGGTAACACTGAGTGACTTGGAGTGGAAGAGAGGGGAACTTTTCGAGCGACGCGACGGATGGACCGCGAAGAAGGCGACGTTGACTATCCCTGCAACACCTGGTGCGGCTCGTCGATATACAGCTCGAGTGGCGCGACCGAAGAACGTGGAGACCCTCGTCCTGTGTGACGTGGTTGTCAGGGAGCTAGACTTCGTCGACGCTGTCATCCGGCAAAACGCGGCGAGACTGGCGGAGTTAACTCTGCATTTGGAGGCAGATACAGTAGGTGCGTGAATACCAGAAGCATGTGAACGCAGCAGAAACTAATACTGAGCACAGTGGGTCCAACAAGCGATTGGGACATACCTGCCATGGAGTTATGCGACTCTTTGGTCGCGATGACTCTGTCTATGTCCATTGATGGCACGCTGGATGAGGACGAGGAAGATCCTGAACATCCCAGTGGGCATCGAGCGGATGTCCTGGTGCAGCTGGCGAACCAAGTGCCACGTTCTGTGGAACGGCTCGAGCTGAATTTGTATGTGTGCGATTATGAGATTGAGGGGGCAGAGGAGAACTGCCGACAAGTGGATTGGGAAACGCTGGGAGGGGTGTTAGGCGGACGAGCCGCGCTGCAAGATGTGCAAGTTTACCTTCATGGAGTGACAGGCCAAGGCGCGAGTCCGGGCTGGACACCTGAAATGGCGCAGCTCGTTTGCGACGGGTTCTCCTGCTTTCATTTGGACGGGAGTAAGTACGGATTGCATTACACGATGCCGGAAATACTGACACGTATGCGCAAGGTCCAGTGTACGGTGAGCAGAGTATGCAGCTCGCCAGAGAAGAGTCGCCAGTAGTAGAGTGAGGTTGGACTGGTTATGCACAGCTTGCGATGATTGTATTGTAATTAGCCAAGTTGAAAATCAAGCGACAGTGAGCGGAATGCGCTGTTGCGCAGTTGAAAGACGTGTTGGGAAACCAAGGGGTGTGCGGTGGTCGACCGTTAGAGCTCAGAGTAAGACAAAGTTCCCCGGCGCGTGAGGGCTGGGCGCTTCCAAAATGTATCGGTTCGATATTCTTCGCACGTGCAGGTGTGGTTCATATCACAAGACGTCTATATTGGGCGGAGAAAGTGACTGGGCATACGAGTACAGATATTTCGCGAGGTCATAAAGGACTGAGAACATAGTACTAGGAAAACATAGCATGATGAATATTTGCGCAAATAATAGCACAGTTATTGTAAAAAATTAATGGAAGCAGGGAGAAAGGAGGGCAGTCGCGGGAGACTCAGCGGGCGATGACTGGCTGAATAGATACTGGACATGATCGTGATTAATCGCTGAGAGTCACGGACAGATTTTTAGTACGCACTGCATGCTGGTTTGGCGGATTCCACGAGGCTGGCGGCCCACTGGGTTTGCTGATGTGTCAACGACTGATCGACGACGCTGCCGGTCAATAGCTGCATAAGAAGTGTAGGAGGGCGCGAATGTGACGTGAGCTTGTGACAAATGGTGTGCCACTCCATGCCAATGAGGACATTGTATGGCTCGGAAAGTGTCTCGAATCGTCTGGTGTCGAAGGTGATGTGTATGTGCTCCACGGAGGTCGGTAACGCGGCAATGAAGGCGAGTAGAATGTCAGTGCCTCCGCAAGTGCCTCTGACGGGGTGAGAGCACAATAGAGAGGTGAGGGTGACATTGACCAGGGAAGTACACACCCCTAGGCCGGCCGTGTGCCACAAGTTCAATGGCAATCCTGTAGAGCGATGTGTAAGCGGCAGGTGGTATACATAGCGAAGGATTTACTAGCCTTCGCGGCAGATCGATAACTCAAGGGTGTGAAGCGTCTGCGCGTTCTCAGCGAGGAGCTCGTTTACTTTCCAAATGATCGGCGCTGATACATTCTTCAACTGTAGAGCGGGCGCGTCGCGTGCGGACAGGCAATGCCTTGCAAATGCAATACAGGAAGGAGGAGTGCCGAAGTCGATGACGGTAGACGTGGTTGAAGGAAAATACTTCTTCGGCGTCGTCGGTTGATGTGTGAGAGGCCAAGAGAGGTCGTGGACTTCGATGGACTTCCACGACGTTGCGAGATCCGCGACGTGAAAAACGTTTGCGTGGTCTGAGGTGTGGTGTGTATAGAAGATGTGGAGGTCGCGCATGGCGCGGGCTGTGTGGTAGGCGAAACAGTTGTGGTGATGGGGAATGAGACTGCGATACAAGCAGTTTGTCCAACGGACATCATGGATTTCGACGGTAGTCGCGTTTGGCAGGATCTGCAGACACTGTCGAACGATACAGGGGTCCAGCTCGGGCGCGTCCCCGTCTCCTATCAGTAAGTTTTGAGCACGGGTGCGCTCGATTTGGTTCAGCCCTCTGAAAGTTATACTTCGCACATGCAAGCGAAGTTGACTGCTTTGGAACGCGAGGCGAATTTCCTCGAAGCCTTTCGGGAGGACTTTGGCGACAAGGTGAATGTCTGGGATGGCCCGTCGCTGTACCCATTGTACACAGCGGGGACCCGCAACGAAAGCGTGCTTGCGGAAGAGTACGTGCTGTGCCTTGGGCCGCCAAGTGCTGTGAACCTGAGCACAAGCACGAAGAGCGAGGACATCGTAGTCGAGCTGCTCAATGGTGTGGTCTATGATCTCAGGAGGGAGAGATTGGTGTCGAGGCATCATGTGGGGTCTGGGCAACGAAATGTGGCATGGTAGAGGAAGATATATGCAGGTGTCAGAGATAGGGGGCGGCGAGGAGATGCGCAGCTTGCTGCGGTAAGATGGGATCTGGATTTTCATAACATGCTGCGTGGCGGCGGCCAAGACTCAGGTCCTTGAAGCATTCGATAACCCACATCTAGGTTTCGATCTAATTTTGGGTGGTCAGTATCGGCGTAGTACCAAGTGACGGGTTTGCTCACCGACAGCGACAGGGAAATCTTCTTGCAGAATAAGCATCAGGTCTGACGGCCACGGAATGTCAATCGTGTCGTGCACGATCAGATTGCTTGTGAGCGTGAACTGGAACATTAGTTGTTTGAGATGTTGTTGTGCTTGAACTAGCATGTCTAGACGATTCCAGTTGGTCGCGGACAACGCGCAGCGGGGATGACAGAGCAGCGTGTTTCCGACTTCAAAATTGAATGCCAAGGAGCGTATAGTATGTGGCAGGCACTGGAGGAGTGCTAGCATGCCTATTTGGGACGCAGCGTGGTCGCCAGGGGTGGAGTTCGGGATATCGAGAGATACAGCGAAGTGGGTGAGCTGCTCACAACCGTGAAGTCCAACTGTCGACCAGTCCGTTTTCGTGGGATGGACTGCAATAGGTTGTATGATGAGATTTGGCACGATGATAATGAGGGAATACATACATCTGTTTTCGCTCATGGAGATGCACAGTCGCTGAAGTGACGCCGATTGCGTGGTTAAAACGGATGCTAGAAACTGTATGCAGGCCGCATGCATATTACGCAGGTCGAGCGATTGGAGGGTATGATGTGGAAAGATGGGCAGCAGTGTGAACAGGTCGTTGTTGTCAGGCAGAAATAACGTCATTCGGGTGACTTGCAGTACATTTTGAGGTCTGTCGGCCTCTATCCAGTCTAGTCGACTCAAGGACAGGTAGTCGATAGAGCTGGCGAGCGCTGTGAGTCGAAGGGCGTCCGAATGAGTTCCTAATTGATAGATTTTGTGGAGTGTGATGTTGTGAAAATGACGAGAGCTGCAGCCATGCAGGCAATCATGCGAAGGCGAAGGTGAACAATCACGAAGGATGACGTCGAACACGCGTAACGTCGTGCTTTGGGGGAAGACCTCTATGCACTGCCTGATAGTACAGAGATCTATGAAGGACGGTACGAGGTTGTGACCCTCGGCGGTCGCCATCGCGGCGTTTCCGGCATGGCCTCCTTGTAGGATGAGCTCTCTTACGTGCGGCTGGATCTCGGGATGAGTAGCATAGTGCTCGACGAAGCAGCGGAAATTGTGGAAATGGCGGTCGGGAGAGTCGGTTTGAATTTTACAGGTGAATGTGAGAGAACGATATAGCAGGGAATAAATGATATATCGCCAAGTGTGGTTGACGAAAGCCGCCTTGCGCAGGAATGAGGTGTCATGTCGAAGCTCGTTGATAACGCGTCGCGTGAGTTCAACGGGGACATGCATTGTAGGTGGAGCTAGGGCCCATGTACCCCTGAGAATATATCATGTAGGCGCATCTCTTTGACGCCGCGCTAGCGTGGAATGATGCCCTTCTTGAAGTGAACAAAGGCTTGACAAAATACGATCTGTAGGACAGCCGTACGCAGCGCGCAGCAATCGAACTGCGATGACTGCGGGCGGATGGGAGCCGCAGCTTACTCCAAAGGATCGGATGGTGCTAGCATAGATGTGGCGACGATAGTCTGGACTCGTACTGACGAGAACAACCATATAATTAGCAAAAACATATTCAGTTGAAATTTGTCACGTACATGGTAGAGGGTGCAAGGCGTTCCGAACAGCTGCTTCCCATTGGGCAACAGAGAGTGTGTCCGTTTTGGATGTATCTCGCGAGAGCACGCGCAAGCAGGTCGTCGTGAGTGCGGGAAGTGCTGTTAGGGCCTGACGAGCGGCACTCCATGGCATGCACGCAAGTGCGGCATATGCGTCTTGAAGACGAGTGCAAAGTCGACTGTCAATGATGATGTCCACATGTGACACGTGGCGGGGAAGTTGGCGTAGGAATTGCAAGAGTACATGCTTTGCTGAGTGCAGGATGTCATCGTCGTCGTCTGGGAAGGGCACTTGGAATCGAACGCGCTTCAGATGCGTACATTCCCGCAGGTGCAGGTCGTCCCAAGTTTGTGGAGGGATCGCTGTGGAGACTAATCAGAACATAATAAGGGGAAACCGGAATACTCTCACCTTCGCGAGCTATAGATATAGTGATGTGACGGAGGTGTGCAGCATTCGCCCTCACGGTCTCCTTCACCTTCCATGCGCAATTGCTGGTGACATTCAGCACGGTAAATGCTTCAAGGCGTTCCGCATGAGGACAGAACTTGGCGAGCTTCGGTCCGTGGAATGTGAGACCGAGATCAATCTGCACCGAAGATATGCTAGTGGTGAACACCCGCCGGTAATCTCCTCCATAGGGCCACTCCAGTCTTGATACGATGAGCATACGGAGCTGCGACGCGACCCGTATCGATTCGAATATCGCGTGAGATGAAGCGTCATGTCGGATATTGTTGAAGCGAAGTTCAGTCATTGCTCGTGGTTGAAAGCCGCTTAGGCAGTCGTGGCGCGGCATAGAGATGCCTCGCAGGCAGGAAGACCACGTAAGATTCTCTATGGCAATGAAGGTTGCATTGGGCAAGTCTTGGATCCAGTTTCGTAGGCGACATAGATCCATATCCGGTTCTGGTCCATTCCCGGCTAGTCTTTGCCTCGCCAATTCTCTCTCCTGCGATGTTAGGCCTCGAAAGACGACTTCTTGCACGTATCGCGCGATGCGTGTGTTTTGTAGCCGCAAGCGGAGTTCTTCGAACGTGTGAGCGATGACGCGAGAAGTGGGAAGGGCGCGAGGCTCAGTTGTTGAGACGGTCCATTGCAAGCATGCGGGGCCTGCAAGAAGAACGAGTTTGTGGAACAGATGGTGATGCGCGCGATCGGTCCAGCTATGCTGGACTAGTGAGCAAGCAGACAGGTCGTCCTTGTTCTCGGCGACGAAGTCGATGATAGAGTCGACCAGCTCTTGCGGTAGGGAATGATGGGTGGACATGGTGAAGCGGCGGGGACGGCTTCAACCATTACACGTAGGATATGAGGGAGATGGAGATCGGAGATCGGGCGAATAGCAAGATCCAAGATCGGCGCTGTGGCGGAAACCCTCAATGTAAGCTATGCAGGAAAGGCGAGTGAATTGCTTACTTAACACATAAGCGCATATCTCTTGTTTTTGTCAGGCTACGCACGCAGAACCGGGCTGCGTAGTGCTGTGCTCTCTGTCTCTGTCTTTTTGCGTGCATTTTCATCTTCCTCTCCCTCTATCTGCTCTACTGAGCGCAACGGCAGACCTTGTCAACAGCTATGCGCCATATTCCTGCGGAGCTCATATGTCTGTGGATGGAGTTTCTCGACGGTGACGACAGCACCCTTGCGAACGCGGCGTTGGTTCGAAGGGAGTGGCTGATACCTGCGCGGAGAGTCCTTTACCGCCGATGGATTGTTGTAGGTATGCCGGGGGAAGAGCCGTTCGAGGAGGGGCTTTTGTACACTCGCGAACACGGTGACGTTGGCGCATTCGTACGACATCTATCCATTTGGGGTCCATATGCCGTGCCAACGCGACAAGATGACCACGACTACGGGCGGAAGGCTGTGTCGCGAGCCGTTCGGAGGCTTTCAGTGGAGAGGGATTATGCTGTGGTTGTTGATAACTGCATGGTCGGAGAGTTGTTGCGATGGGCGAGCGGTACGACTCGTCTGGATGTAGAGGACTGTTTGTGGGACGGCTGTATTCCACACGGACACGCCAACTGTGCACTGCAGGCGGTGTACAACAGCATCACCGACGTCAAGCTACATCGTATTCAAGCCATCGACCCAACCATGAACCCTTTACGGTTACTGGACCGCCTACCGGCCGTAGAGACCGTGCACCTGGGAGAGTGGACATGGAAGTCAGCAAGAGCGCACAGTACACTATGGGCAGACGTACACTGTAAGCCCTTGTCCTGTTCCCGCTGCTACCTGTATTTCGGCGGAAAGCGGTTGTCGGTGGCAGAACATCATCTCATGCTCGAACGGCTTCCAGCCATCCCAAGCGCGTCGTGCTTGGCTATGTACGGTCTGGGGGCAGGGGACGTTGCGTTGGCAAATGGAGTGGTACAGGCTGCGGGTCGTCTTAGAACACTTACGCTCGCTTTCTCTCGTGAGTGGATGGTGGAAGCGTCCAATTTCTAGGTGCTGACGCCCGCGATTCAAGACGTCAAGACCGACTGGAGCGACCTGGATATTCGCGCGTGCGACACGGTTGAGAGCGTGGAGCTCGTCCTTCCCATGCAGGAGAAAGTTATATTGAACGAAGAAGCGGGAGGAGAGGTACTCGCATCACTGTTGCGGGGATGTCCAAGGTCGACCTCTCTGATGCGCCTCATGTTCAACGAGCGCCGGCGGGAGAAGCATTCAGGAGGCGCAAGCGCGTGGAGAGATATTGCGCGATCATTAAGAGACTCATGCCAGCTGAGTCGAATAGACATCACGCTCTGTGATTGGGATGCAGAGGAAGACAAGCTATGGAACACGGAGCATAAGAAGTTCATAGAGCAATGTTTGAAAGATTGCTTGGGCTCAGGTAAGTCATTCCGAGCCGTCGCGTATTTCTCTTAGCTCAACGACCGTGTACCAGATGTCAGTTGCGGATTTAATGTTCTCGCGTTTTAATACAGAGATGAACGAGGATTGTACATGCGGTAAACACGTGGTGATTATCCGGCGACTGTTCTTACAAGGGCGGTGTTTAATTGAGCAACGCTGGATAAGAATCGTCGAAGACATTCAGTATTAAGAGATGTCTGACGATGTTGAGTCTCTCCTCCTGTCCAGTCCAAAGGAGGAGAATCCCTTGACGGGCGTTGCCTGCAGGATGAGGTGCCAGTTAAGCATGAAAGTAGAGCGAGGTCGGGTACACTTGCCTCGTTTAGCGGGTAGCTGCGGTACTGCAGAAGTGACCATGTCCACCGAGGGTTGATTCCAGGGTAGAGCCTCGCCGTGCTCTCCGAGTAGCTTGATTCGCAGTGCGTCAAGGTGAGGGAGGGACTGTAGCACAGTCATTGACTGCCATTTTATCTCCGCGATAGCGCGATGAGCCTTCCTGGGGGTTTTGCATGGGATGCGAAGACATATGGTGACGAAGCGAGTGCTTCGCGGTAGGCTAGCCATGAAGGCAGGTAGCATCCTTGAGTAGGGCGTGTGTACGGACGGATGAGCCCTAGGTGGTTTCGACGGCATTTCGACGCGAATATCGAAGGAGAATGTCAGAAGTTGCGTGCACTTCGGGAGGGAATGTAAGACCATTTCCCAGTCCTGAAGGTTCCCATCTATGATGGTGTCAGCGTGGAAACGGTCCAAGGCGGAGATGAGACTTACATGGCTCGAATTCGCACCAAGCTATGGACATCTGCTTCAATGTCGAGAGCGAATTTGCGAGCAGCTGCGCGACCAGTGGCCCGAAGCTCCTAGTGGAATCCACTAGGGATAGAGACTCCAGGCCCGCGAAGACAGGCACAGTTTCCGCAAGCGAAAATTCCAACTCCCCAAACGGATAATTCGCAATGACGACCTCCCTTGCTTTGATGGGTGTCGCGCCGTGCACGGGCAAGTGCTGCATATGTTCCACAGAGAACAACCGCACCAATCGCCATTCCGGCACGAGGCGCAGGATTTGGAAGGGCGAGCCGTGCTCAGCGTTGCATTGGATGAAGTCCAGGCTGAGTTTTCGGAGGGAAGTAGACGCCTCTGCGCCGTTGTCGTCGTTCCCTTCCCAGTCGAAGTTCTCCAGCATGAGATGCACGAGTCTTGGAACGTTGGGAAGGAGACGTCGCACGACCGGCATACTCATGCGAGCCATCGGGAAACGAGCGGTGCCCCGGATAGTGAGGTGCCTGATGTATGTGCGAAGTACTGCGTGCTGCTCGAGAAAGCTGGTGAACGGCGTGATCCAGTCCTCTCCGTGAACCGCGTGGATCTTAATCTTCCTAAACAGCTCCGTTTGTGCGGGCTTGACGCAACTCGTGTTCGCCAGAGCAAGTGCCGAGAGATCGGACCGCGAATGGAGGTATCGCGCGATGTGGAAGAGTACATCGCTGCTCAAGCTTGGTAGCTTCGCAGGCGGAGAGCGTACATGTTGAGTGTGAGTGTGAGAGGGCGACATTGTGGGCGACGGGCAGCAGGGCATGATGGGGGAATCAGACTGTAGGCGACATGTACCGGCGGGTTACAGCAGCGCATACGAGGTGCGAATTGGTGGGGTAACGCTTGGCGAGTGCGATGTGGCGGAGACAGGTGTTGAAATTGCTTTCTATGACCCTCATCATTGGCTAAGTAAGTTGTGAGAGGTCTGGACGATCATAGCGAGGAATAGGACACGTAGTCGCAGCCAGCGCTCCAACCTCAATCTAACTTTGATCGCCGGGCGCCGCAGCTGCTGCGGGTATGAGCTAGCCATAAAGGGACATCGAATTACCTGTTTAGGTCAAGCAGCAGGGACGGACATGGACGGTGTGACGCAGTACAATACGCGCCCGATTGGTGAAAATCGTACGGTATTCAGCCGGAAACGATATCAATTATAGGAGACCATACAAGACAGCGCGCACGAAGCGCACGGACATATTCTACAAGCTTTCTTCAACGACGGCGTTAGGGAGAAGCATAATGGCATTATCTTGGACTGCGAACAGAATAGTAAGTTTGTGATAAGCATGGAGGACAGGTATGAACCCTACAGGAGCGTAATTGAAATCCATGGAAGGCATTTACCATTGCGGCAACGTGTGGCGCAGTCCATTTGGGATGCGCGTTTGGAAATTCGACGTTGTCTAGTCGAATATGAACGCTGCGCAGTTCCTTAAAACGATCTAGAACTCCAGCTAGGCGCGCCCAATCAATTGAGAGGTGGCTTTGCCAGTCCAATTCATAAAGGCTATTTTGCACGGGATCGAGGGCTAGCACCACGGCGATGGTGTGGATGTGTGCTGGGAGCTGCGCAATGAAATGATGGAGCCGTGCTTGCGCGCGCGGATCGGGCCCAAGGGCGCGCGCGGGCCCCGGTGAATCGGAGATTTGGAATAAAGGAACTTCGATGATTGGGTGATGCAAGAGTGCCATCTCGCGCAAGCACGGAAGTTCCCAGGTGGCAATAGCGGCTGTACAGAGGACTATGAGTCTGCGTCTACACAGCGTGGAAGGCTATACTTACCGAGTGAAACGGGTGTCATGTGGAATATCATCGCCCTCAGGGTGTCTGTACTAGCTTCCAGGAGTAGATCAAGCAGCCTGTCATCGGCGGGATTCGCGTGTTTGACATCCAACGCCGAGTCCAATCACGTGCGGAACCTCCTCCAGCACTCGATGTGTATGGACGTTGGGGTATGGGTTCACCACACGCAGCAGGGAGATGTGCATGTGTCTATGGGAGGGGATGGGCAATACTTCCGTGCCCTCGATGTCGACGAGGTCTACAGCGCACCACTCGGGTTTCAACTTGAGCAATACTGCGGGGTTTGTGACATCAGTGGCCCGTCTGATATGCTCGAGGTGGATAGAGTGCAGGTATGGCAGATCTGGCGCGTGCTTGACGGATAATACTCCGTGCCAGACAAAAGTGCTGATGCGCAAGGTGGTGATGCATGGTACGAGCGAGATTATCTCGAATAGGATTTGTTGATTGAGCACGGGGCGAATGGTCGCTGCAGTGGGATAGGGCGGTCCCGCTAGGACGAGGGTTTGGATGTATGGCATGAGGTGCTGATGAGTACTGAGGAATTGCACGAACTCCGCGTGCCAATTGGGAACAGGAAAGGCTGGAAGGAGGACAGTACGAAAGAGCACGCCTTGGGCCAAAAAGCGCAGATATTGACAAACAAGGGCCATGGATCGCAACGTCTGCCTATCTTGCACCTCGCCCAGTATTCTGCGCACCAAGGGTAGAGGGAATGGGGCATTCATGGCGTTTCAGAGTACGACATGGGGCGAGAGAAGCAATGATGGGTATATATTCAAACCCCCTGATTCAATCGGAGCGGAAAATAAAAGATCACGAGGCGCAGACGCCGAGCTTTTCAGGAAGCCACGGATTAGGTTTAGGTGCAAAAAGTGCCGTTGTCCGTATGCAACACAAGATACTGATACTAAACGCAGAATAATTTTACGCAAATATACAAACAGAGAACATGTAATGTTTGAGTTAGGTAAGGGAACGAGTAGGATTACAATCTTTAGTCTGGAGCCTTGTGTTTGAGCAGCATGAGGTTGCCTTGGGCTGCAGCGCGCGACAGGAGTGTTAGCGACTGAGAGCTTGGTCTGGAAAGACTTTGCTTACTGTCCAATTCGTCGAAATGCGCCAGACCCGAAAGAGCCAAACGCAACAGTCGCGGTCCCCAATCGACAACGCACCCGCCTTCAAAGTGGTTGCGCAAGACAATCAGGACCCCGTCCAGACACCTGATGCGATGCAGGGCGTCGTCCAGGGCCGCCCAATCGATGGAAAAATGGCGGTTTGCGCTGAGCGAATGCCGAGTCGGTGCATTCACCTCGAACGTGAGAGTGATGGTGTGGACAGTGTGCGGCAGTTGTTCCAAGATGTGGCGCATGATCCGCTGCCGCATCCACGCCATATATCGATCGAGGCCATGAACCTGGAAAGGGAGCTCAAGATATGTCGGTAGGAACAGCGACACTTCTTTCAATCGCTCCATTGCGGTGAGCGCGAGGGATGTCCACAGTGATGTGTTGGACGCTGAGACGCAAGTTGCATCAGCGCTTGCGTAATAGAAGCGAAGAGGAAGGAGCGTACAGAGATCGCTAGGCGATACACGGAGAGAAAGGGCGGTGAGACACGCGACTGAACGGGAAAGCAGACCGTTGATCTGCTGAATGTCATGATACCTGACATACTCCAGCTCCAGCCTGTCGACGTCGTTCAGGGTCGGCAGCTGGTGAAGACTGCTCATGCTCTCGTCGCCATCAGATAATATGCCGAGATGCAGGCGCGCCGCAGAGACGGCAAACTCGTTTGGAACGAGCAGCTCAGCTGCGGTCTGGATGCCCATAAGCATCACGTACTGCCAGGAGGTGGAGAGGCGGAGTATGGCGAGCGGGTTGCAGCTGCTGTCACCACGGAGGACGACGGACATGCGCAGGGTATGTAGGGTCGGATGAGGTCGTGTCTCCGACGGCTCGTCACTCTCCCACGCAAAAGCGAAGAGAGTGAGCGATTGGAGTCGAGGAAGAAGGGAAACCAAGGAAAGAAGGGATGATAGAGAGATCCTTGGCAATTTGCTGGATATCTCGCCATGCAGGCGAATGTTCTCGACTGCTTGAGCATGCTGCTCGTGAGCGAGGAGGAAGTTTCGGCGGTCCTGCAGCCATGTTGTGTCATGACGCGCTTGGACGCCCATTTCTCTGAACAGTCGCTGCTGAGCTAGCGAGCGAAGTGAGCGACAAGTGAGCGCAAGCGACCCCAGGGTGCCGTGGTCTCGAACTTCATCAGCAATGTTGAGAGCGATGTCGAGAGGGAGGTCAGGCGGCATGACTGTGGAGAGGTATCCTGCTGGGGAATAAACTGTGAAGAGCAGGTTTATTAGTGCGGGAAATATAGGTTCGCTCGGAGCGCAATCGGTATGCAGAGAGGTATGACAGGGGCCAGATAAGCTGCAAGTCTGACTGAATTGGACTCTCGCAGCGACACTCCGCACGAAACCCGACTGGTCGCGATCCGCAGGGATATTAGGGTTGCCAAGGAAGTATGTCGTCATTGCACAAGAATGGCAATTCTTACCTGAGCGATGTTTCGCATGCGCCACATTTGTATACAGTATCTCAATAGCTCATTTCTTGTAGAGCACAAGGCTCGATCGATTGGCTGTTTTAGAGTAATATTTGAGCCATAAATGGGATGGCGTCGCAGCCGCAGTGACATGACACTCACCACGTACTAGCCAAGCTGAGTCTAACCTTTGTTTGATCGCCGTAACTAAAGCGGTTGGCCATGTTTCGCACAAAGCGCAGAAAGACTGCGCTCCCAGTGCCACCGTGACCTCCGGTGGGTTCTGTCGGCGGCCAAGACGTGTTGTGATCAATCGCCAATCGACCATGGCGAAATCCCGACAGCATTCGTCGAGTCTAGACGAGAGCAGTTGGAATTGCAACGCCACTTGCTGCGCGGATTTAGGTGTTTCAGCGAGTACCGCGGCGAGCATGCTGGCATTGCGCGCGCACAGGGCGGGCGATAGTCCTGCGGTGTTCAGCGGCAGCTCCACGTGTAGCGTCTCCACACGATCACAAACATCCAGGCCCAGGGAGGACCACGGAGGACAAGGCGCTGGAGAATATGTCAGCTCGATATAGAGAACTGCGCACGTCACGTACCGCTGTCGTCTATAGCCAAGCTGAGTCGCAGGCGACGGAGGTGCGGCACGAAACTGCATTGTTGTAAGGCAGACCGGATTTCTGAACAATGACCGGCGTTGACTTCGTCCAGTTCGAGGCAAATGGCGGCAGTCAGTGACGACCTAAGCTGCAGTAATATCGTCTGTGTTCCACCTGGAAAATCAGAAGCCCGCAGCACGAGCCTGTGGACAGTGCATGAGTGTACAACGGGGAGGACGTCTACAACGAACCACGTGAGATCGCTGAGCTTCACGGACGTCCAGACAGATGACAGCCGCAAAAGAGCTAGGGGAGACGAGGTGGATTTGGTACAAGTGATATCGTCCAGTACAAGTTTGCGGAGCCCGGTTGTTTCGTATGTCGCCAAAGCATCATCTGAAGTCCAAGAGCAGTGACAGACCTCCAAGGACTGCAGACTATGCAGATGGTGGACAATGTCGCATACCGAACGCAGTGCAGCCTCACCAGTCAGAGCAGTGTCGTCGCGGGCTCGAAGACGAGAGGTGGCTGAAGAGCGCCCAGTGATGACGAGATCACGAATCTGAGAGGCGAGATAGAGATGAGCTGAGAGATACGCGCTGTCGTCGACCAAGTTTTGGCAGCTAAGTGTGAGGTGTCGGTACATTAATGAATAGGCAGCTTCGCACCATGTACGGCAAACCAAGGCTAACATACGCAAGGTCCGCAAGTCCCGTTGCAACGCGAAGATGTTCAGAATTGAACAAACGACATCGTGGGGAAGAGCTGGCATGGTGAACAGGACGACGAATGTTACCCCATTGGTATATATATTCAAACACGAACTGTGCGGTGGCACAAAGGGTAAATAGCGGATGCCCATGCTATGCTAAGGTGAATGCGGCAACACGCGCCAGCGGAGCCAAATATTGTTACACGTAATGTCATTTGACACATAAAATACAGGCCTAGGCCCTTCCAACCACGCGCAGTCACGTGTCGATTTCCTTGCGCTCGAAAACTATCTCATGCGAGGTTGATGCTTGAGACGGATATCAGTGTCATACGTGCAGGCTTGAGTGGTGAGCACGCACATTCATGCAACCGAAACCCGGTCAACTGAGTGACCATGATGTCTCGAAGCGGTTGTGACCAAGGAAGGCGGCGTACTGGCCACCGGACGGACTGCGTGATGAACCGTACGAGGCACAGATGTCCTGCTGCTCTTGTCATGAATCGGTTCAGATCGTCCCAGTCAACCTCCAGCATGGAAGGTGTTATCGAAAGGGCGTTCGGATGGTTGCCTCGCATGAGAAATACGAGAGTGAAGTCCTCGATGTAGTAAGGTAGGTGCTGAAGGAAAACCAGAATGATGTCTTGTCGCGAGACGACCTCTGTGCTGACATCAGCCGGCACACCGGCTGGCATCATGTAGGTAGGCGCACAAACCAGCGTGAGGTGTGACAGATGGATGGCGTGTCTGAGTGAATTCAAACCCCATGCAGCACGCCAAAACCCTGCGACCATGATCATTTAGACCTGCCGAATAAATAGAAGAATATAACAACACACCTGGATGGTCGTCAGGGGAAATCTCGACGACCAGAGATTGTAAAGATGAGAGCTGCCGTTGCAAGAGCCTGTCGAGACCGCGCATATCGACGTGTCGCAGGCGAGTTACGCGCAAATCTTGCACGCCTTGCAGAGGCGGGAATATAGGCAGCAAAGATACAGAATTGATCAACGCCAGACTGCGAGCTTCAATCAAGCCTGCGACCGTACGACCTTCGCCAGAGACTGCGCAGAATGTGATACGCTCCCAGGATGTGGAGAGAAGAAGCATGTCGGATGGATTACTGAACCGCTCGACCGGAAGGATGTTGGACATCGAAAGGTTTCGGAGTGAGGCGGCAGGAGTGAGGTCGCACTCTGTGCGGTTTGACGATGTCCAGAGGAAACTGCGAATGACGAGGCTTCGGAGGTATGGCAATGGTCGAATTAAGCTTATGACGTCCGCGAGAGATAGCGATGGAATGGGAAAGCGGAGGTCGCCGCTTATCACCAAAGTTTGTACGTGATGAGCGATCCGCGGGCGGGATGCAAAGAATGTGATGAAGTGCGCCATCCATGCGTCCCCTTCAGTTGCGAGAAGCTGAACCTCGCGGTACAGCTGCGTTTGCGCAGCTTCTCGAGTCCCTTGAGACACAAGACTGAGCGCGGTTAATACATCTCGGTCTGCGATGTATCGGCTCGCGTGACACAACACTTCTGTGTGTAGCTGCGAACTCATTGTGCACAGTGGACTGGTAACGCAATAGAAGACAGGTGTAAATATCCAGTTATGAGCGACACTCACCAGAGAACGGTGAAGTGGGTGAGCTACCGTCAATGTCCGGATAGGAGCCCGGACTCTGTCTTAAAAGGTACTGCGGACTTAAATATGAAATTGCGCGCATAAGCATTAGTCAGAACGCTACATACAGGCCAATCCATTCACGTGTCATAGTGGATATTGCATTGGTGATCGTCGGACAGTCCAAGCGCGAAATGCACTGAAGTGGAATGTGTCTGGTCAGGGTGCGCGTTCGTTGCCAGTCGATAGGGGAACGTACCGAAAACCGGTCGCATCTCTTCCTGCATCACTTGTGACCACTGGCGGTAGCGGTCAGAGTGTTCCTGAGCCCGGCACAATCCATGAACGACTATGCACAGCTTCCTTAGACCTCTCAGCTCTCGGACGACCGCGCAAATGCCTCGCCAGTCCATCTCTCTAACCATTTCTTCCATATCGCGTGCATGTGCGTGGGGCCGGCCATGCACGTGGACGACGACGTCGCGAACGCAGGTCGGCAAGGATTCGAAGAAGACGGGCAGCACGCGTATGCCTGCACAATCCGCAGTGGCGCGATGATTACACACCACAACGGACAGGACCACGGTGATGAGCGCAGTACAGGCCGTTAAATTCAATCCCGCCCAGTGAGAAGCCGCGAACCCTGCATAGCGAGAACGAGAGTCAGCTGTCTATTGCAATGGAAGCTGAACGTAAAAATGTACCTTCACGACACAAACTGAACCGCAGGTGTGAAAGAGTGTCTCTGTTCCGACGCAAATGGTCCGCCAGCTTGCGATATGAGTAGCGGGTCACTCCGTACATCTCTAGCGATTGCATGTCGGTAGTCACCGGCGACCTCAATGCCATCCTGATTGCTTGTACCCCTACCCGCGGTCCGAGGTCAAGACAAACGTGCGGCAGTCCGGATGTTTCGTGGGAGAACAGCGCGTCGTTAGTCGGTCCCCCCGCAGGCCAAGTGATGCTGGACGCGTGGAAGTAGTTAGAGCTCGACACAGTTTGTATGAGCTCAAATGCGCTGGTGGATGGTGACTTGTGGTGGATGTTTTGAAGCGACAGCGATTTCAATCGTCGCCTTTCAAAGCCCTCGAGGCATGCGTGGGCATGTGGGCGTACCTCTCGGTACAAACAGGGCCGCCAGCGCACGTGTGCGATGGTCACCGATGTGACACTGGGGAGAAGGTCGAGCCAGCTCCTCAGACCGCACAAGTCGAGCTCGGGGTCGCTACCAGCACCGACGTTATACCGCTCCGCCATCGACCTCTCCACCGGGTTCAGACCACGAAAAGTGACGTGACGCACGAGGGTTCTGATATTGGATAGGCTGAATCCAAACTGAACCTCCTCGAACGTGCTTGGGAGGACCTTGGCCTCAACGTCCGCGATGGGGTTTGTTCCAAGTTTGCGCCACTGGACACAATTGGGGCCAGCGACTATGACGGTATGCTCGAACAGCTGCCTCTGAGCGACATGCCGCCACAGGCTGTGCACGCCACATGCGGACTTGAGGGTGTGCGTATCCATCAACTTAATGCACCGTTCCTGAACTTCGATCGGAAGACGAGGCTGATCTGGACAGACAGTGTCAGTGTACTCAAAGGAAGACATTGTGAAGCGAGCAAGTGATCTGAAAGCGAGGCCCCGGGCATTCCGTACCTCCCTGGGTTTATATGCCATTGAGAACACCGTCTCGAGGCGCTAGACTGCGCCTTATTTTGTGAGAATAGGAGGATGTGCAGCACGACAGTCGCGATAATCGTACTAGAGGCCGTCAAATTTGATCGAACTGCGGGTGGCAAAGTTTGAAATAACGCGCGCTAAAGTTTCTGAATCAGCGGAGTTATCTTCCGCCAATGACAATGCGAGAATTCCAAAGCGCGACAGAGAGCCCAAATATCACTACAATTTTAAGCAAATAGCATTGGCTGAAGCTGCCTGAATGAGCTAAAAAATACACTATAATACAGTAAAAACATCTTGAAGCCGCTTGGGACACGATGGACCTCCTCCCTCAGAAGCCCTCGTACTCCTCATCGGTATCCGCCCTTTGCACCAGCTCATCCTCGGACTCTTCGTCGTCAGGCACACTGGGAGGCGCTGCCCAAAGACGTACAATACTAATCAACTTGAAGTTGGTCTTCCAGGTGGTCCAAGAACCGCTGTTATCGCCCTTGGCTCGATAGCGTTGAATCTGACACTCAAAGACCGCGAGGTCATTGGAGTACAGGTTCAAATCTTGCAGCACAGTCATCTTCGACTTGCTGCGCACATGCTGAGTGCCATCATACAAAGTGTCGAAGAGATATAGCTGAAGAGAGCGTGAGTTGGAGTGGTTCGAATAATTTTGGACAATTACCTCAGACGCCTTGATTTTATCATTCCACCTGCTGCACTTCTTGCCACTCCAGAACGTTTTCTTGCTCGTAGCTAGAAATATCGTGTAAGGGACAGTATCACACCCCAAGAAGCATGGCTCACAGCGAGGAGGTTTAGCCTTTCCGTAGACCAAGTTACGTGCCGCGGTGTCATCCGCATCACGGAGGAATTTGAAGCGCACACTGGCACACTTCGCGGGTCGCTGGTCCTGGCCGAATTGAAAGAAGGTGCTGACCACACGTGCGACAAACGTGACGGTCAAAACCTTGCCCTTGTAGCAAAGCAAATCGTTCTGGAATCCTCCAAACACCGTATCCTTCGCAGCGACAGTGTACAGCGCGTAGCGATGCTTATCGGGGTTGCTATCAGCCGCGGCTATCATCAATCGCCTAAATGGCTACATGAGTAATAATGACGGCATAAGGGAGGGCACAACGAGCTTACTTCATGACGTCTTCGGGAATCCAACCGGGATTCTGCAACTTCATCGCCGCGACGTCGTGAGCGCCGCTATTGCTACCGCCTTCGCCTGTGTCCCCAGTGCGGCGTGTGTCAGGTTTAGCAGGACTTTTCTCCCTGCAGACAACAGTGAAAATGGATACCATGAGGACCACAATTTCTACGTACTGCGCTTTCTCTTTTCCCTTCCCAGTCGTATTGGATCCGGCACCGCTGGACGACTTCGCAGGATCTGACTGTTTTTCATTCTCAGCAGCAGAACTGTCGCTCCTTTCAGTGACACTGCTCGGCCTACAGAGCACGTGTAAGATATATGGCGCAACGAAATGGACATGGTCCACTCACGAGCGTGCAGGCGGCTGCTCCTGAGTATCTATAAAACGGTTTCAGCACTAAACAGACAATGACAAGTGATAGGACGCACCTTCATCTTCCAGTCGGCGACGCTTCTTGTCCGGCGGCGCGTCTTTGTCGTTGCCTTTCTTAACGGGACTCGCGTCATCCTTCTTCGTACCACGAACGGCCATGGCGGGTGGCATCCTGAATTTGGAGTAAGCTGTGAAATAGGCGAGGATAGTTAGAGAGAGGTGGGGGAACGTTAGGACACAGAAGGTGAGAATGTCACGCGCCTTAAATCTCAATCTCGCCGCTGCGCAGGGACAAGATCAATAATCTGCCCATATATGAAATGAGGCGATGCGATCAATGCACAGCACGCTAAGCGACGCCAAATGTGAGACCTGCTGCGATAGGCAAATGGCTTCAAGCCGAGCGTGCGGACAACGCAATATCGAGTCCGCCACATTAGCGCCGATCTCAGGATGAAATAGACCGCGCAGCCATTTCACCTAATCGCACTCAGCGACGCGCAGCACCTACCATTTATGCCAAAAAAACCAGCGCTTGTGAAGAATAAAACACCAAGATCACACGAGAGCGCAACACAGAGAACGCTATGGCACAAATCATCAGTGAGAGTCGTTCAGATATTACTGCAACCAGCCATACTCACCTATGACCGACAGCCACGGACGGCCAGCCACGCGACAAATGGCCAAACAACATCGGTTATCCTCGAAAGGCAGCTGTTGATGACAACACACTTCAGGTATTGTCATCAGCCATAGAGGGAATCGCAGAACACACCGTCATTGAACAGCGTCGAGTTCGTGTGACTGACCGAAGCCGACGCCTGGGAATATTCTGGGCGAATGATGAGGACCAAAAACCCGTCCGAATTCGATGGTACGGCTTCGTTCGAGGATCGGATATGATAGGGAACGGAAATTGGAATGGTGGTCCCGCGACGGCTGCTAGAGCTGCTCTCCGCCTCGAGCTGGAAGGTAAAGGTTGTAACGACGCCTTCAACCCACAGTTGGACCTCCTTCAAAACGTTCGCACAGTTAGCGCAGGATGTCTCGATGGTCCGCAGGGACGTGAACGACCGCAAACGTTGCATTTCCACCACGTAGTGTTTCGCAAGGTGAGTAACAACCTGCCACGACAGCAATCAACAGCTGAGACATCCGCAGACAACGGCAGACGACACAAAACACGCACCACATGTAGGAAGAGGTGAAGACCCCACCGGTAAATTATCCCGTGTTGCAAAGGAGTGGAGATTAAACCCAAGACCTGCATTCAAGCGTCAAACGGCGGACGGCGAATTGGTGACAACCACTGCGCACAGTTTCAAACGCGGTGACTTTGTAGAAGTCATAGCCTCTCTCGACCTCACTTACCGCGAGAGTAGAGGACAAGGTGACAATGACGTCGAGGTTTCTCTCGCGATGGAGTGTGTTACTAGGCTGTACAGCGAGGATGAACTGAAGGTCGGTCGCTACGTCAGCTGCGTTTCAAACACAGTAATAATGCCACACACAAGGAACTACAAGTTCATGTTAGTTTGATGCAGATGGAGGCAGGTAACACACGCACACCGGAGGAGGACAGCATTATGGAGGATAACGCACTCGCGAGACCAAACACGTTGCCCCACAAAACAAGCGGTGCATACATATGACCGAGACAAGCGATCGGCCAAGGAGCGTAGCTCATTGAGTAGCGATGGGTAGAAGAGCTGGTCGCATTACAAAGAAGTCATACACGGCGGGCGAAGTATGGGAAAGACGGAGGGCGACGATTCGCCGAATACCTGTGCCACGTGGTAGCCGGACGGTGTCCATATATAGTAATGGGGCGCGCAAATAATCATGTAATCCCGTACAATTTGGCGCTCAACCTTCGGCGAACCGTCCACCTGTTCTCCGACGCTTGGCACCTCGCCCGCGTCCAACACAACTTGCTTTTCGTTTTGAAGCTGTTCGCGACTTAGCACCAGATATTGAGTGGTCGCTCGAAGCTTGAAGGGCCCTCGCTAATGCTGCTTGATACAAGAGGACTCTTTCCTGCCTCTCCGACACGTCCTCCGGAACACCTTCCTCAGACAATGTAAGCAAATAGTCAAAAGGTTCCAATGCTAGCTTCAAGCGTTTTCGCTCGTTTGGGTCGCACTGGCGCATTCGCGTTCGCATCTCTAACACCTGCAAGCGAGGATTCTCAACATGGATAGCACGGTTTGGAACAGAGCGGATTTTCTTTTCGGTGAACGAACGCAAGATCAAAACACCGTCAAGGGATTTAGCTCTTGACAGCATCACATAAGGTGCTTCACAGCCAGTGCACGACTCTAAATCTACAATCACACGCTCAAAAGTCTGTCCTTGCGCCCGGTGACAAGTAAACGCATACGCTGGTTGAATAGCGACCTGTGTTCTCTTCAAGGTGAGCGTCAACTTTGTGAAACGGTCTGTCATGTACCAATCTTTCGTATCTTCGAGAATAGGAGCCTCATGACTTTCTAGTCCCAGAATTGGATCCCCATCGGAATCTGGCAGATGCACAACGCAAGAAGTAAGTTGCCGCTCCCCAAACTCGTTTAGTCTGTACCTAATCTTTCGTAGTGTTCCAACGCTGCCATTTAATATCCCACTCTCTACATCGAAGTTTTTAGAAACAATGACTTTCATCCCAAGGACCAGTGGGACTTTTCCGAGCAAACCCTGTGTTTGGCCACTATTCCGAGCGTTCAACGCATTTCGCAATTCCGGTGAGTTCACTATACGACCTTTGTGCCTGTCTGTACAGTAATACCAATGTAGCTCCCGACCCGTGCATCTAGCAAAAGCCTCCACTGCCTTGACGTTCAGCGCGTCCTTTGTCGCATTGTCATATACGATGACAGGCGCGTCCATCCACTTATCACCACGCTGGGATTTAGGGACATTACGCAACAAGCGAGTATTTAGAAGCTCAAAATCAGCATCCGTACATTGACCAACGCGCAATCGGCTCAAGAGATCGACAAAGACTTGGTTGTGCGCTCCAGACTGACGCATAATAGTAGTAAGCATCACGACCGTATCCACTGACAGCCACAATAATTTTCCATAGATACTGACGTTACCCTTCGATTGAGCATCAGAACTGCGACCACCTCGCACAACGCCATACAACCGCGCCTCGCTGACAGGCGCCAACTGTGCGAAGTCGCCCGCGAATATGATATTCACACCACCGAAGGGACCAGCTTTGCCTTTCGCGAGAGACAGGGCCTCACTCATCCGAGCCAGCATCGCGCATCCCACCATAGAGACTTCATCCACGAACAAATAATCAACACCCTCCCACATGGCCACTAAGTCCTGGTGCGTCTTGGAGCCGACACGGGCACTTTCTCTCGCCTGATTAAGGCATAAAGCTGAATGAAGCGTCATGCCAGAAATGTTTCGTGCAGCCACACCAGTGAAAGACGAGAGACGAAAGCGTCGCGCTTGCCCGCGGGCCTCAAAAAACTCCTTCAACGCATTGATGACTCTCGACTTACCCGTCCCTCCAGGACCGCCTATATACATTCGCAATTGATCTTGACCGCCGTGCGGACATATGCTGTGAGTAGCGATTATGCGAAATGCGCGTGCCTGCTCCTCATTCAACGTCCAAGCGCGCACGAACTCTTCAACGTCAACACCCGGTTGAGACCCTCCCTCCCCTAAGCCGGTCCTCACACTGGGGCCAATAAAAT
>ALYI01003943.1:0-18740 GCA_001969225.1 Ceriporiopsis andreanae CBS 279.92 | reverse complement strand
GGGCCTTATATATCTACAGGACAATGGGACTTATGTAATCTACCTAAAGCGGAGTACAAATAGAGTCCAAATAAGGGAATAAATGAAGCGGAGATTATAATATCTCAACATCTCAGGTGTTCTGTTCTTTGTTGATCATTAGGGCAAAGTCTCGACTCTCGAATCCCCATTCAACGTACATCGAAGCCCCCGAATCGGGAGGGGTTCCGTGAATTAGGTGTTCTACTTGTGGTCTGGTATCTTTCTTCGGGCGCTTTTGTTGTGGTTCTTTGTGTGAGTATCTGTACGGGTTTGCCTCGTCATATGTGACCGCTGATTGGACGCTCTTGGCACTCTTTCGAAGGACAGGCTTACCGTGATAAGTACCAAATTAAGCGAGATAATCTCAGCATGCGGCACCCGCATGCGCACCTAGAATGATGAGAGGATGGTGCCTGGCTTGGTACGGCCTTGGGCTCTAGCTTCGTTTCCGTGTTAGTGGATTCACGGGGGGCGCTTGGAGGTAAGCGGAATGATGCGACAGTGGGTTTGTATACAGGAGAACGCTTCTTTCGTAAGTGCGGCATTGTATATGCGACTTTCGCATGGACTTTGACCAGACTTTGTCGCCAAGCCCATCCCGTCATTATCGCCGTTCTAACTCCACTCTCTTCGAAATATCGGCACACAGATGGATACCGGGACCAACAATGTGGACGATAGAAGGCCAACGGCTTCGGCATGTTGTAGAGAGAAAAGAAGCGTATATGATTCAAGAGGTATAGTACAACTCGGGAGTGAATAAACATAATTGAGTCGATAAAAAGGTCCAAGATGGAAGTCCGTGCAATCGCTCCACTTTTTCATCTATATTGGCGAACCCTTACGACGACGAAGAAGTGCCATTCATGGGAACAATTGGTCCGACGACTGTCTGCTTGACCTTGCTCAGGTGGCTCATTGCTTCGTCGTCGAGGTTCAAGGTCGCCTTGACCATATCCGGCGGCGTCAGGGCCAGCCACTGCGCAAAAGATGAGTACTTGATTGACGCTGCTTTAACCAGATTTATGTCTTACCTGGCTCAGACTGATGTCCTGGAATGTATCAGTCTTGAAGATTTCGAGGAAGCGAAGAGTAGTGTTGCCGATGTTCTCCACGTAGTGGCCGAAAGAGCCAGGGACGTATCCTAATGAATCGCGATCAGGTGATCAGAAAATCATCATCAAATACGCCGGGTGCTTACCGACGTCACCAGGCATGTAGTTGAAGGTCCTCGCCGAGCCCTGGGAGGCGAACAGAGTGACACGAGCGGTTCCCTCGCTGAAGTATGATCAGCATTTGAAGCCCAGATGTGCAAAAGGGACATACATGAAGTAACTCCACTCATCTTGGGTCGGGTGCCAGTGAAGTTCGCGCATTGCACCGGGCTGAACAGTCACCTCCGCGGCCGCAGTGGTGAGAGAGATTGGGAAGGTGTGGGAGTCGACGAGCTTGACCGAGCCGCCGGACAGAGTGGTTGCCTTCATCTGCGACATCGCGAAGATGTACGGGCTAGGAACGGTACCCTGGGGGCTCACGGGAGCATCACTGTCCGGGCCGGGAGCAGCTAAACGCCAGTGCTTTCTATGAGAATCGGCCACGACAAGGGGAATGCATCGACTCACGCGCGGGGAAGATGTAGAGCTCTTTGCCAGGGAGCTCGTTGAAAGCGGAGATGTCTGTCTGGAAGTTCTTTGCTAAGACCTCCTTCGGGACATGCGAGAGCCAGTCGGTCAACAGGAATGTCGAGTCCTCGCTAAAGTTGCCATCGTCGAAGACCTGCAAACCCCTTCAGCATGCGACACGGAGCTCCGTGTGATGAGCACTCACCAAGAGGAACTCGGCACCATCTTCGGTGGCATCAGTTGCCTGCAGGGAGTGTGGGATACCGGCCGGGAAGTACCACAGATCTCCGGGGTTCTAAAATAGACCGGTTGGTACACGTGTCCTGAGCACGGGGACGTCGAGGGAAAGCTCCACTTACCACAGTGCCAACAAAGTTCTGGCCATTCTGGTTGACGGCAGTGACTTGGACGGATCCCTTCAAGACGTATGCCCACTGTACCACAGATTAAATACTGACGGATAGTTCAATAACGATACACTCACCTCAGAAGTCTTGTGCCAGTGCAACTCGCTGTGAAGAGATCAATCACCTATTCCTCTATGGGGTACAGCCCACTCACCGAATCGCGCCCACTTCTAAACGCATGTTCACGCCCGCCATTTCGGTGGCCATGGGCATCACGGCGACTGTGGCACATGACGCGTTAAGAATCTGACAAACGACATGATTGCGAAAACGTACCGTTCTGCTGACGAGCCCATCCGCCGGTTTGGAGACGGTTGTGGCTCAAACTGAAGGGCCACTTGGCGCTTCCGCTGAAATGGTATCAATGTGAGATAATGCGTCGTCAAAATCAAGATATTCCACTTACACGGTACCAGAGTCCGTAGTAGGCGGGGCAAGCAAATCGGGGTTCTGCTGGTCGAGGCTGGTGTCTTGAGGACCCAGGATAGTCGAGCCGAGGGTACCGCGGATGGGCTGCGGGTCGCCATCAGAGTTAGGGGACCACATCACCCCGTTGGCATTATCGCTTGCGTAGGGGTAGGTAGCTGCTGCTGCAGATGCCGACGATACAGTGGACGTCTTCTTGGCAGAGGACTCGGGAGCCTCGGCAGAACTGATCACCGCAGAGGACGCTGGAGCGGCGCTGCTGAAGGACACGGCGGCGCTGCTGATTGGCACAGGTACCGATGCAGACACGACGGCGCTGCTGGCCAGAGGAGCAGAGCTGATGGCTGGTGCAGAGCTAACCGCCGGAGCAGCGTTGCCGAGTGTCGCCAACACGACAGCGCAGAGAATGGCCTTGTTGAAAGTGGTGCTGAACATGGCTGAGGAGTAGAGGATGCTGGTACTCGTGCTGGTGTCGGTGGTGTGGATCGAGTTCTGGGCCGATGCAGTTGACCTCTCTTGCTGCCTATCTTTTATACGTCGAGCAACAGGTGAGCTGCGGAGCACCATACGAACTGGCGGTATGGAAGCCTAGCATCATTGCGCGCCTTCACTCGCTATGCGGTCCAGGAAGTCGACGCGCCACCCGACTGAATGTGATGCGGCGGCGGGAAGACACGGGAGACGTTCGGTGTTGCTCTTCTGCGTGCCGCACCCGCCTGCTCAATACGCATAGGCGGCGAACGGAACAAAGAGGGTCAGCAGGTGGCCCAACGGGGCCAGCGCAATGGAGCGCAACGGAGGAAGGAAGAAGCAACAAGACAACCGTATGGACACCCTGGACACACGACAAGGTCAGGTCATGCCGGAAAAATGAGGGGAAGGTGCACCATACCATATTGGATTGACCAAATCTGGGGGAACTTCATCGCAACGAAATATTGATTTTGATGGGCCATGCTAACGGGAAACGCAGCATGCGCGACAGAGCGGAAAGTCGATGGTCGAGGTCGGCCACAGGGGGCTGGCTCACCTTATAACACTGCAAACGGGCGCAGTAACTCCCAATCCCTCCGTATTTTTGGACACGCCAGTGAGAGTTTAACACCACGATAGCGCAAAAACATTGGGACGTTTGCGGACGTCTTGCAAAGCGTCCGGGACTATAACCACGCTTCCAGAAATCGGAACCATTAGGGAGCTGAAATTTACCACTCCATGCTCGCAGGCCCGAAACTCACGAACAGCGCCTCCTCCAAAAGTCGTGCTCATGAGCTGAGTGGGGCTCGCGCGGAAGTGATTTGAGAGAAGCCCGGTGTGGAAAGGCGACCTTTGCAAACATTATTGCCTTTCCTGACATTCTGTTGGGTGGAGTAACGGTCAGGACGACAAAGCAAGGCGATATTACGGGAGATGTTGCCGTACGCGCTCCATGTCGTGCGTGGATGTTGTGCCATGTGAGGGAGCTGAGATAGGGAGCCTTGTGCATCCCACCGCCTCGGACGCTGATCTCGGACAATTGGAGCAATCGTTGTGCGGTGAGAACACGCAAGTCTGCGCTAATTTTAGCAACGAACAGATCCCAGGTCGCTCAGATGAACTCACCCAGTAACCAGTGATCTTTTCCATCTCATTTGTCTAGCTCAAAAATAACTGCGAGGAGCTTCTTAAGAACAGAGTTCGCTTCTCCCGAGTAGAGGGTGCGTTACCCGGATGTAATGCAGCGCCCGGGGGATGGGGCACCAAATTTCTACCGCCACAAGACAGCGCCTTTGCCTCCTGGTATGCAGAGTCTAATGCGAAAAGGCCACCGCTATACTTCTTGTAGCCCTATTCGAAGAACTTGCAACGCCATCAGTATCGGACGTCTCACTACAACACCAGCACGACGTACTGTGGTGACAGCATAGTGCAGATACGGAGATCGTGCACAGGAACACAGTGACATGGTTCAGAACATTGATGGGCCTGAACTGATCAGTGTTCCAGCGTGGAGAGAGACGAAGTGGTCCGCGTGGTGACGGAGACTAGAAGACAGTCGATTGACATCTAGATGTCGCCGAATTACCCTTGTCACGCTTGTGTACCGCCTGTGTCCCGTCGACTTGAGGGATGTAGATGTGTATTCGTGGTGTGAGTCGCGCTTGAATAAGGTCTGGCAGAATGCCCTGGTGACCAGGCAAATATCACTCCGGTAAGCTTGAGCTGGAGAATGGCGCGATGTCGGAGAAGTTCACGCGATGCGGCCGTGCGGAGGGTCAAACCATTCGGACCTCGAATGTCAGGAACACCGGGAACGTTCCCCAAGTATTGCGAACGCCTCGCGATCATCGATCAGGAATGTGATTGCAGCGGGAAGCGCCACACCGTACCTACCAGACGCCATCAAAAATGGATCGAAATGGATCGAGGATTATGTCGATTCACGCTCACCATCCGGCAACTCGATCTCGGCATACGCTCGACAAAACAGCACTCCAAATACCATTCTCAGCGGAATAATCTGCTAAATTGTAAGTTGTGGCGGGCCGGGGAACAGCCTCTGAATCGCCTATGCAGAATGCACATTATGAAAGAGGCGCGAATCCCCTATCTGCATTTTGACGGAAACATAGCTTCGGACAAACTATGTCCATGTGCGAGTACCGTGTGACTTACGAAGATGCATTATGTGAAGCCTGGTCATGACCGCGGGCGGCATCTCAACGACCTAGCCGAAGCTTGTGCCGAGAGACAGGCTTTGGGCACTTGCACATGACCGACGGGAAGATCGCGGTCTTGATGGCGGAAAAGGACCTGGCCGAACGTACAATAAATCATGCTGCAATTTTCTGCGCAAGGGAACTCACTAAAACGTATGAGCGATATACTGCGCTCGAGCCTTACGTACTGTGCCGCGTTGTAAGCGGTTGCCAGCGTAGTGTGCAAACAAAACACATACCGTCGCCGGGTTGAGTCGGATGCGTGGGGGTACTCGGGAGGTTGACAACTGCCTCATACGTCCGGGCGTAAGCACTCACACATATACGGACGTTCGCTATAGCACTAGCACAACGCAATATTGGTTTGGATTAGGGTATCGTTCCGATTGCTATCATACAAGGATGGTGTAGTTGATCCGCACTGCGTCCGGATGTGATGTTCGTGCATTCACGGAACTGGTTTCTCGTCTGCCATTAGGGTCGTCGGTCCCGGTCCTTAGTTTTCGACGACGAACCCTTCTCCCTGGTCTTTTCCTTGGTCTGCCTGAAACAAAGAAATTCTATGCCTGTCGCGCGTCGAGTCTCTGCCAAAATCTTCTTGACACCGTCCAGATGGGTCTGTAGATTTTCATCGCCGGGCCGGCGAGCATATGCCTGAGATATCTTGTTGTACAGATCGGAGAGATTTTTGGCAGCGGTCGGGGTCACATATCTGGAGAGCGTCTGGTGCATGAACTCAATCTCCAGGGTGGCCTATCGTCAACAGTCCGTGAGCCCTCGTGGCTACCGAAGACGTCAAGTAAACTCACCCTCAGCATGCCGCCCATTCCAAATTTGTTGACCTGGCGGAAACAGCGCAAAGCTTCCTCCGCAACATCCTCCACCAGTGCATTCAGCGTTCGCTCCAAAGATGGTGTTGCTGCCGCGCTGACTTGCGCGTGGATACCGACCAAGTACATGAGGATCTCGAAGACGTACGGCCGAATGTCTGCAAGGATCGCATCGGTGTGCCGAGATGATGACTAAACCGGAAGCAGTACGCACCTTTCGGCTGTGGCGTCTCGTACCAATCTATTGAATTGTCCAGGATGCCGCCACGTACAATACCTGTGAGCACTGCCGCCTTCGGCTTCACATAGCTCTCGAACAGCGTCTTGTCGAGCTCGTTCACGACTGTCATCAACGTCTGGGAAGTGTCAACATTTGCACAGCCCCTGAGAGCTCGTGCTGCTCACCTGCTTCTCGTCTTTGATAGAGATACCAAAAGCGGTCTCCAGCTCAGTGATCATGCCAGGAATGACCACGCGTGACAGATGTCCGAAATTCGAAACTACCAGCAGGAGACGAGTGTCCTAGTCGCGCGTTAATCACTTTCGAACGTGAAGAGCCAGAAAGACTTACCGGATTCTGAACATCCAGCAGCTCGAGGGGATTTGCTCCCGTCATGGCCGCAGCATCGCCTGATGGCTTTAGCACGGGAATAGCATGCGACTCGTCCGACGCGAGATGAACCAAGCCGTCCAAAAACGCATATAATGTGTCTAAAAACGCCTTGGTGATCTTGGAGACAAATATCGCAGGCACAGGGCTCTGTTTGATGACCCTCGAGCCGCTTGACATACTCGCGGTCAGATCGATGCCGCCTGCGATCTTGAACGCGCCGGTGGTGAGCTGACGCTGGAACATGCGGATCTCGGACAGATAAACTGTCGTGCAGGGTTCTTGACCTGAACCTCGCCATGTCTCGAGATAGTAGAAGATATTTGCGTCTATGTCAAAATTAGCGCATGAGGCGCGGGGAGCAGAAGAGCACCTACCTCTGAGCCACGATTGGATCAGGATGTCCTCGAACTTCCAGCGAGCGCTCTCCAACAGCTCCTTCAGACTCGTGCTAGCTTCGGACGAGATCTCCATGCTGTTGATTTCGTTGACGCTCTCCTGAATCTCTCCGAGGATCTTGGACAGATGTTGCAATGTGGTGAGGACGTTTGAATCACGAGGAAGGAGTGCCGGCGGCGCAACGTTGCCCGCGTTCGGGGACATCATAACTGCCATGTCGGAAAACGTAAAGAACTCGGAAAGGAGCGAAATGTATAGCTTTACAATGTCGAGGGCCATGGTCCGACACTGCGTTGGACTGCGCCGTGTCGTGCTTGTGGCGCTCTGAAAATAGACGGTGAATGGCAACTCGCGGTCTATACACACGTTCGCGCCACACCTTTCTGTATTTGCCTTCCAGGAACGACTTTGCAATTTTCCAGAAGTTGGGCAGAGAGTTGAGCATAGCCTCGGAAAGATTCTTCACCATCGTCAATACGCTTTGCCACACTTCTTGCCCGCCTGTCTGCGCTGCACAGTGTGTTAGTCGTCCGGAGCTTACGGTGTGCTGCATGCCACACACCGATAATCAAATCGCCCTGCTTTCCATCGAGTGCGGCCATGCATGTCCGGAGCTGCGTGGCAAGAGCGATGTTCAGAGATTCCGGAGTTGTATTCTGCGCTGCAGACTTCTCATGTTCAGCTGGAAGGAACCTGTGTCAGGGACAGGGCGGACCGGACGCCACCACCACGCACCTTTGATCGCGCTGACTGCGGTGGCAAATGTATCGCGCATGTTGTCCATGATGAGCACATGCTGCGCGTCAAAGTAGGCCCATAGGGGCTCCTCGCTGGGACTCAACTCGAGAAGGATCCTGAACACAGCACAGGTAAGTAATATGTCGCGCGGTTAGCATATAGACTCACTCCAAAGTCTTCTCCTGCTCCTCGATACTGCGCGAGGTCTCCTGCAACTTGGCTTGCAGCTGGTTGCGCATCTCACCCATGACCTTCTCCACCGTCTGCCACACTCTGTCCAAGATGCGTTTCTGCTGCTGGGTGGCAGCTTGATCGTCCTTTGTTGACCCGACAGGCAGCAGTTGTCCAGGACGTGACTCCAGGAGGAATTTGCCTTTCTTGTAGTCTCGTAGGGCTGCCTCGTAACGACCCTGAAAGCGAGCAATGGCGTGTGTCAGTGCCAAACAACATCCATCACGGACAAACTTCACGTACAGCCTCCACCGATTCCATCAATGAGCTTGGGAGGTTAAAGAAGAATCGCGACCGATCAAAGACCGAGAGCGTGGTGCGCAATTTCTGCGTCTTCATGGCATTCTCAAGGACAGGTAGGAAGACTTGGTCGGCCTTCTGGGCACCAACTGAGACAGATTAGCTGACTGTATGCTAGGTGGTAAGATAGATTCGCACGTTTGAGTGAGGTCCTCAGCTGCTTGGTGCCAAAGTCATTGCCCTCCGCCAACAATCCTTCGCGCATTTCAGAGTATAACGCTATTCGCAGAATCACAGTCATGAGCGTTCTGTCTCACTGCATCATGGTGGTTAGCACCTCACCATCGGTAGAAGCCTTGACAGCCACAAAACGATCAAAATTCTCCTCGACTAGGACGCGAATAGCTTCCGACCTTGAGTCGAGGGCAGTGCTCAAGCGCGCGATGCCTGACGACAGATCCTGGTACGTGGCATTGGGGTGAACGATGGATAGGAATGCTTTCGGATTGAACGACTTTGATGATATGAGTACGGCGGACTCTGTAGAGGTCCGTCAGTTCGTGGTGAGGTCGTACGATATTCACCAGTGTGACCGACTTGTGTCCGAATCCATATTCCGTAGACTGCAAACATAAATAAATAAATGCGAGTGTCAAACAAGGCATATCTCTACGTACTCAACTACGGCACCAAGCCCAAGCGGGTCCGCCTCGGACTCGCTGCCTCCCGACGGACTCATCAGAATCGCTTCGTCGAGATCATCCTCGGTCTCCTCCCACTTCCTGTGGTTGTATGCGTATGAGTGCAACCCGAACACGTAGGAAACGCGTACGTTGGCGTGTGTGTAGATAGTTTGTACGCCTTGAGGAGTGCAGCATCATCGATGTCAAAGCCGAGCTTTACGGTCGACATCACGAGTTGCACTAGCAGGCAATCGTTCGCGCGGTATCAGGACAGTCGGACGGATTTCTCGGGCCCGTCTCTTCGCCTTATGTTGCCCAGTCGTCAGCAACGTTGCGTAGCGGTATGCGCGGGTGCCGGTCGTTTCAGCGCGCGCTGTGTGCTGTGATGGCAGAGGATAGTCGTCTTGCCGCAGATAGTGCCGTTTTGACCGCCGAACAGCGGGTATATGAGTGAGCGAGCAGCCTAGATGTCTAATATTGCAAAGCAGGGTGTTCACGGCTGTTCACGAGCAGTTCTAGGCAGGATTATTTGATGATGGTGGTCGCGGACGAAGGAGGGCTCAGTCAGAATCAGACTCCTGACCGTGGGAACTCGGCATTCAAGGACGCTCGCCCCCTTGCGGCCGTCGAGTTCGCCTTCTTGACCCCCCACCACCACCATGTCCAAGCAACGCGTCCGAATCTACACCGCAGACGACGTTGCGACCCACTGCACGCCCGAGAGCTGCTGGGTGTCGCGTAACGGCAAGGTGTACGATGTCACCAAGTTCCTCGACGATCACCCGGGTGGCGACGACCTCATCCTCGGTCATGCCGGAAAGGACGTCGGAGCTGTCATGAAGGACTCCTCGGAGCACGACCACTCCGAATCCGCGTACGACATGCTCGCAGAGTACGTGATTGGACGCGTCGGCCATGGGGAGGTCTCTGTCAGCGACGGTGAGTGGTCACTGGCTCCCCCCACGGCAGTACGGTATGTCACCGTGAGACACGTTAGATTGGGTACCGGAGGACGACTTCGATCCGGAAGAGACAAACTTGAGCGAAGACTTCGAAAAGAACGAGTTCCTTGACCTTCGCAAGCCGATGCTACTTCAAGTCTTGAGCGCGAATTGGAGTAAGGCGTACTACCTCCAGCAGGTCCACCAGCCTCGCCATCTGCCCTATTCTGCGCCGCTCTTTGGCCCGGCTTACCTCGAGGTGCGTGTTGTTCGTGTTTCGGCGGCCAGAAAGTCACGGTTCCTCAGGTCTTCAGTAAGACCGCTTGGTGGGTCATACCAATCGTGTGGTTCCCCATCGCCGCGTACTTGTACCTTCGCTCGATCCTTCAATTCACCCTGGGCAATGGGTCGCTCCCTCTCTTTACTTCTGATCCTCTCGCCCCCCTGCGACTAATCTCCGTGACGTCCATTTCGTCTACCGCATTCGCTAAAAGTACGGCGTGCTTCTTCTTTGGTAATTTCATGTGGACGATACTGGAGTACACCCTGCATCGTTTCCTGTTCCATATCGACTATTACCTACCGGACCATCCGCTGGCTTTGACCTTGCACTTCCTCTTCCACGGAATCCACCACTACCTGCCGATGGACCGGTACGTGCCGCATTACTCTGATGAGTCTAGTCACTAAGCGTGTCACAGAATGAGGCTAGTAATGCCACCCGCTCTTTTCGCCGCGCTCTCCTTCCCCTTCGTCAATCTCGCACACGTCGTGTTCCCGGCTTCTGTAGCCAATGGTACCATTGCAGGCGCATACACGTTTTGTGAGTTTCGCGTACTGTTCGTAAAACGAATCGTTCTGACTGCTGTTTGAAGATATTGTCTATGATCTGATGCATTACGCGTAAGTCCCGCTTGCGCAGTTGCCCCGTCGAGATACTGATTTCTTGCAGTTTGCATCACTCGCGCTTGCCCGCGTACATGAAGGAGATGAAGAAGTACCATCTCGCGCACCATTACAAGAACTTCGAGTTGGGCTTCGGTGTCACGAGCAAGATCTGGGATTACGTGTTTAACACGGTGCTCCCGGTTTGAGCCCGCGACGCGGAGCATCCACAACCCCCATAGACGATGTACGCGTTTCTTGTTGTATCGTGTGTACGCCTGTTACTTTACCGCCTGGTGTAATTCGTTGTGTAAAACCCCCTCTCGCTGTTTTCTCTGTTGTCGTTGCCAAAATACATGCCGCTTGGACACTGTTCTGCACGATGCGTGAGGCCCACCCGTCGCGTCGCGACTTGCACGAGTTGCAGGGTACGGAGCGCGCGGCGCACAGCTGAGTCAAGCGACCACCCGCACCCTGGATCCGACGCTCATCTGACGGACTGTCTACATCCAACAAACCACCTGTGCTCGTCGTCAAGCACACCGTTCTGTCCCGCTGCCTCCCCGTGCCCCCGACTGTCGCACCCCGGGTCGACCTCCCGTCCTATATCACCCTTCCCAAAGCGTGAATGCGTCAACTACTTCGCTTCCCACTCTTGCTCTTCGCACTCATCTCACCGGCTCTCGGCAACTTCGACTCTGATACTGAAATCTCGCCCTATTCGATGATAGCCCAGCCAACGGCCGCCGCAAGCTCCAGTCGCTCAGGTCCCGGTGCTGTCCCGCTTGATGTCGAAGGGTACCCGCTCGCCCCGCCGGAGCTCGAGCTCGAGCAGGTACACTTCTACGTGCGCCATGGTACTTTATCTTCTCATTACTCCTAGCGAACATGTTGATACCGACGATAGGGTGTGTGTAGGTGAGCGAACGCCGGTGCGGATACGCATGTCCGACCCGCCCGCCTCGATCCCTGAGGGCTGGATGCTCTGCCACACGGCGCGGCGGTTTAGCGCGGCAGTCGCGAGCAATTCGACGGATGGCAGCCAGGAGGGACTGCCGTTGCGGAAAGTCGTGGAGCGCGAGGATGGGAGCATCGCGTCGGGCGAATGGTGAGCGCTGCTCGTTCGTGGCTGGGCGCGCTTCGTCGGTGTGACGCGAGTGTTGACACCTTGTTCTTTTGACTCGTCTCAGTCTCTTGGGCGAGCTGACGGATATTGGTAGACAGGTACGTTTGGGCTATTGTCGTTATCCGTCCGTGATCTACGAGTCGTGAGTGCTCATAGCGTGTCTTTCGTCCCATAGACTACGTACAATCTCGGGAATTCTTTGAGACAACTTTATGTCAACAGGTGAACATATATACCCCAACGTGTTACAAATCGAATCCTGACACTCTTTCACAGACTAGGATTCCTCCCGGATACCCTGCACTCAGACAAGCAAGCGTACTTCCGTTCAACGAATGTGCCGAGAACAGTGGAGTCGTTGCATCAAGTCATCCATGGGCTGTACCCCGCGACGAAGTGCGCGGCAGGGTTCGTTCCACAATTACGTGTCCGGTCAGTTTATCTGGTAGCGAACGGAAAGGTCATGTCTGATCTTCATGCAGAAACCCGATACACGAGAACCTCTTCGGAAATACGGGCGCATGCAAACGACTGGAAATCCTTGAGCTTGGATTTGCGCGCGGTACGTCAATAATACCCACCACTCCTCCTCATTTTTGACAGTGTGTTACGTTGGTAGCGGCCATCTCGTCTTGGAACTCTGTGCTGGAGCCCTTGGACAGGAAAGTATCGAAATACATCGGCGGCAACCCAATACGCTTGGACGGTCGACCGCGTGCGTCAGGTATCCTGGACACAGTGTGTTGGCATGGCACTTTCAGACGGATGAGCTGCTCACAATGGCTTGGTAGATACGAGCGGCGGTCGCGAATAATATTACCGTCCCGAAGGAGCTTGCAGAAAAGGGCGTTATTGACACTATTGTTCGTCATGTTGCGTCCAATGGTCTTGCTTCAAGTCCTGACACGAGTAACTGGCATTACAGGAGGCTGCTGTCATACACGAATGGTTTGGAGGGTGTGAGATACATCATTCTTATCACTTTGCACATACTCACTCTCTCATGATTGTTTCGCCGTGTTCTACAGATTCGACAGATGAAGTGCGGCGATTGGGTATGGGGCGCCTGCTTTCGGACGTCTCGGTCAAGATGCAGAAGAAAGCGGTGAAGGGCGACGGAGATCCGATGCGGATACTGGTGCACAGCACACACGATACGACGCTTGCTGGCATATGCGCGTCGTTCGACGTGTTTGACGAAAGGCAAGTTTATCAAGTAACATGCTCGTTATGTCTATCTTATTTACACTCCTTGCAGGTGGCCCGCCTTCACATCATACATCTCATTCGAGCTATTCCACAAGACCGATCCACAAGCGCAGACACCACACACAATCTCTCCATGGCAGAACATTCTCTCCCCTTTCAAGCGTCCCAATATATCGGACCACTGTATGCGTTTTACCTCCCTGCCATGACTAGGTACTGACCCTCCCCACGAACCGTTCAGACGTGCGCATGCGCTACCAGAACCGCAACATGGTCCTGCCAATATGCGCCGAGAAGGGAAAGCACTTGCCGGGCCACCCAGAGTTCTGCACGCTCGCGGCGTTCCGCGATCGCGTCAAGGAGTTGACCCCCGTCGACTGGGAGGCAGAGTGCGCGCCGACGCCGACTGCGGCCCCGCGACCGTGACAAGCATAAGCGCGTCACAACGCGCCCATACGACTTCCACAGCCGAGACGCGACGTTGACATCAACACGGTTCCAAACACAGACTAGGATTGTGTCGGTGCACATTGCACAGATACCGGGTTCGCCACATGCGTATGATCATAACTTATTGCAGTTTTCGTAGACATCACTAGCACTATTGCACTCATATTCTAATCCCTATACCATACCGTCAACGCGTAGTTCATCATCCCCGAACCTTGAAGCCTGGTGAGCGCCTGTCGCGTCCCATGCGTCCATGCATTCGCGCTGACGCGTTCGACGCGCTATTTTCTTTCAGTGATACTGCTCGGCGAGGCTTGCTAGTGAATAGAGGCGGCCATGTCGGGCTCGAGGTCACAGAACAGAGAGGAATCTACAGCCGGCGTGCCGCGCGGATATTCTTGCACGGTTGCCTTCTGAGAAGCATGCATCGGACACTGACAGTCCTCTTGAGATAGGGAGCCGTCATGTCGCGCCAGAGTCCACAAAGTGAGCTCACTTGTCGTGAGAGTGCAATCGCGCAAAGGCTGGCGCGTTTCTGTCTTCGTTCTCGACGGCGTCGACATGGTGCCACACTGTTGATGCCTCGCTCCTAGGCTGCTGCTATTACGTCTCTGATATGGCACCTACTCACAATAAGCCCCTCTGACGTACTCATATATCCCCGCCTACGTTGTGGTGTCGCGACACGTTTGGTTCGCGTTTGAGCTATCCGGGTGCATGATAGTACTATGTATGGATCCAAGCGCCTGGCGCCAGCACCCGGAGCGTGGCTGCTGCACCTCATGATCTTGATCTTCCACTAGCACAACGAACATGGCTTCCACCCCGGGAATGGGTACATAAGGCCGGAGGTTGACCTGCGAGCACACACTACTACGTCCACGACTATCATGTCAACTCTGTTGCATTCGCGAAGTTGTGTGCGCCATCTGCCCCGAGTCCGAGCCCCTCGCCGATCCCACACTCTAAGCCGTCAAGCAAGCACAAGTAACAATGCACGCAACGGAAACGCAGCCCTCCTCACGCTCTCAAGTGTATCAGGACCAACGGAGCCCCCACTAAACTACAAGACGCTGCCCGCCTTCTTTGCGGACGACATTCTCGCGCGGCACGCCGACCGCCCCGCCCTCGTGTGCCGGCGCGAGCGGGCGCGTCTGCACGGGGGTCCGCAGGAGGGGAACGATGGGTGTTTGAGATGGAATTTCGGCGAGTTCGACAGGCACATCGGCGCGCTGGCGAGAGGGCTAGTGGGGCTGGGGGTGAAGAAGGGCGACCGCGTCGGCGTGATCATGGGAAACAACAGGTGCGTTTGGTTTGGCAGCACCGGCTTGGTTGCTCCGCCGTGTAGAGGTGTTGTGCTTATTGTGATTGTCCGCCAGTGCGTACGCGATGCTGCAGTGGGCGTGTGCACGCGTCGGCGCGATCCTCGTCACGCTCAACCCCGCGTACCGCTTGCCCGAGCTGGTGCGTATCCTGATATCTATCTCTGCATTGAAAGACCTCCCTAACCATGCTCTCGCGCCCTCGGCTATCTAGGTGAAGACTCTCTCGCTCGTCGGCGTGTCCCACCTCTTCGTCGTCCCGCGCATCCGCTCCTCGGGCTACGTGTCCATGTTCGCCGGCGCGTTTCCCGCGCTCGCGAACTCCGCGCCGGGCGCAATTCAGGAGCCCGCGCTCCCCGCTCTGAAGCACCTCGTCGTCGTTGACGACACGTCCCGCTTCCGCGACCCGAACGCGGCGGACTACGGCGAACAAGAGGTGGAATTCCGGAAAGAGGTCGAGGGCGTGCGCCCCGCGGTGGATTTCCGCGAAGTGCTGGTGTGGCGGGAACATGCGGCAGAGCAACGCGTGGTCGACGAGATGCAGGACAGTTTGCACCACGATGATGTGATGAATTTGCAGTTCACTAGGTGCGTCGCGGTCTTCATTCATTCGCTTTATACTCTGAATTAACGAGTACGCTCCTGTGATTGCAGTGGGACGACGGGCGACCCCAAGGCTGTCTCTGTAATGTGCCCTCCCCGCGCGTCGCTTCGTCGTTGGACACTAATTTCGTCGACTTTATATTACCGTTCATAGCTGACACACCACAATCTCCTGAATAACGCGCTGTCAATTGGTCGCTGCATGCGTCTCACAGAGGCGGACGTCCTATGTACGTGCACCACACACCCTATATATGTTTTGACTTCGTTACACCTCGATCTCACTGACCGCATCTTCGTCAGGCAACGTCCCGCCGCTCTTTCACTGCTTCGGCCTCGTCCTGGGCAATCTCGCCGCATGGACGCACGGTTCGTGCATCGTGTACCCGTCGCCTATCTTTTCGGCGCCTGCCATCGTAGACGCCGTCGTCCAAGAAAAGTGCACAGCACTGCACGGCGTGCCAACGCATTTTCTGGGCGTGCTGAGCGAGGTAGAGGCGCGGCACGCGGCGGGGGAACGGATGGACTTGAGCCGGCTGCGCACGGGCATCGCGGCGGGTTCGCCAGTACCAACGCCACTCATGAAGAAACTGGTGGAGAGGCTGAATTTGAAGGAGTTGACGAATGCGTATGGGATGAGTGCGTGTTTTGCCGGTCTTTCTTCCTTGGGAGTCCCTGATTCCGGTGTCTCTTTCTCTCGCGTCTGTCTCGCACCTCCTGTACATCACTCTAGCCGAGACGAGCCCCGTATCGTTCCAAACGACACCTGACGACCCTCTGCAGATGCGCGTCGACACAGTTGGGCGCGTGCAGCCGCATGTACGCGCCAAAATTATCAACGCTGCGGGTGAAGTCGTGCCGGTGAACACCCCTGGGGAGCTCCTCGTGGCGGGGTATCTGTTGCAGAAGGGGTACTGGGAGGATGAAGCGCAGACGCGTGCGGCGATGAAGCGCGACGAGGACGGGACGCTGTGGATGCATACGGGCGACGAGGCGATCATGGACGAGGAGGGGTATTTGAGAATTGTTGGGCGGATTAAAGTGCGTGACAACGCGTTCTCAACGCGTGTACATCACCTCACACGCGGTGTCCGTCGCGTACTTTAGGATATCATTATTCGCGGCGGCGAGGTGAGCTTACCTGCGTTCCACTCACGCACCAATTCACATAAGCCCCATTACGTCGTAGAACCTCTTCCCTGTACAGATCGAGAACGTCCTCATGTCCCACCCGGCCATACTCGAGGCAGCAGTGGTCGCAGTACCCGACGGGAGGTACGGCGAGCTCGTCGGCGCGTGGGTCGTGAAAGATGAGCGCAAGCCCGCGCTGTCGCGTGAAGAGGTGCGACGGACGGTCGCAACTGGGATGAACCCGCAGGTGAGTGCTCGTGCACCTCTGGCGACTATTGTTGTCGCGTCAATTGTCGCCTCTTCCCATTCGTACCAAGTGTCTCACTTGATCGTTGTGGCGCGCGCTGTGACGTGACTGTCTGCTGACCATTTCGATGCACAGAACGCGCCGGCCTGGGTGTGGTTCGTAGGGGAGGACGGGGAGGGTGAGCTCCCGAAGACGGCGAGTGGGAAAGTGATGAAGCATGTGTTGAGACGGTGGAGCAAGGGACTGGCAGAGCGAGGAATTGGGCGCGTGGTAGCATAGGGATACCAGGACGCGGTCACGTGGGGGCACGGTCTGGTCGCGTGTCGCGACAGGCTTGGAACGATCGTGGTGGGTGGTTGCCCACTCCTGTCTACTGGGTCGTGGATATCATTGCTACTAGTACTCGATACCGTCTCGTCATTATCATCGTGAACTGTGCATTGCTTGGGAGAACCAGGTGTAGAGCGCGATATATAAAACGCGCAGGGTCAGTAAGCCGATGCCCGACCTTACAAGTCGCCGAAGAAGATGTCAGAGTTGGGGCAACGAAGACAGGCACATGTGGCAGAAAGCCCAAGACCGCCGCGCCGAGACCAGTTAGCTTCCTTTGGTCCAGTGGTCGATCAGTTGGACTTGGTAGTGCGGGCGAATACATACAACTATTGTGATATCTTACCAATGTGCCAATGCACCGTCGTGGCACCGGCAGGTGAACTTTAGGAAAGCGCGGACCTGATGATCGTGGAGATGTCAGTCCTATAAAGCTCACAGGTCTGCAGCTGGTCAAACGCAACTCACGCTCACCCGTCTCTACGAGTGTGACCATCGTAACAAGTCTCGTCGACCTGTATATCAATCCTCGAACCTTCGTACCAATCGCAATCAAAGCATGGCGAGCGCTACTGTAAAGAAGGACGTCCTGTCGCGCCCCGTTCAACGCGTCACGCTCACGTCGGCCCAGCCGCTGAAGGTCACACTCAAAGCTCTGCACGACGAGCTGAACGTCGACAAAGCGGGGGGCCCAGAGATATTCAAACTGATGAGGACGGCCACAAGCAAGGAGGAGATCGACGCGGGGATCGGAGCGATGACGGAGGGAAAGCGCGATTTCATGTATGTTCCCGTTTCGTGAAAACAGGCTGCACACAAAACACCAACGCTGATGAACCACGTTGCTCTGCCGTATTGCAGACACTTCGTGACCACGAGCCACTCGCGCTGGATAAACGTGTACCTGGAAGGCAAGAAGACGCTGCCAGAGACGTACGTCTTCACGCTCGGCAACCCGCTCGTCGCGCAGACCTTCGTGCAGTACGATACGCGTGCGGGCATGTATGTGCCGCCGCGCGTGCTCGTGAATGAAACGGAAGAGGGCGGCACAGAGGTGGTGTACGACTTGCCGAGCAGCCTCATCCTCGCCGAGGCGGGCCTGCCCGCAGAGATGCAGGCCGCTGTGCTCGCCCTGGACGAGAAGCTGGAGAAGATGCTCACTCGAGTCATCAGCAGTAAGTAAGATTATAGTTAGGCTCTCGTTGTATCCATCCCATCTTCCCTGACAGCCCGCGGATCAAATCCCATCAAGTGCTTGCTTTGAGTCCGCCATACGACGCACATTGAGGAAGAGGGGGAAAGCAGGATTAATTGTGCGAGTTTGTTGAATATTGATGGACGAGTAGGCGCGGTGAGCTGCGAAACGAGTGTGAGTGGCCACCTGAGAGGACGTTCCGAACGTGGGCTCGGGGAGCGTACAGATGGTGGGATGGTCGATGCGTGATCATAGTTTGGGAGAAGGACGAGCGACAGCGTTGTTGTAAACGCCTAACGCCGGGTGGATTCCCCGGCTTTGGTCATCGGCTCCCACGCTGCTACTGGTTCGGTCATCTCGGTCTGTCTCTCCAAGTGTAAGAACACTGTATCACG
>ALYI01003942.1:0-16188 GCA_001969225.1 Ceriporiopsis andreanae CBS 279.92 | reverse complement strand
CCCCCCGCCACTATCGATATCTCACCCTCTGACTCCTAATCTCTTGGCTGGCACAGTGGTCCTGTCCGCTGTTCTGATCCTTGACATGCAGAGCCGCAGCCCAATGAGCCAAGCCTTCCAGGGCCAATACGGATACTCGCAGCCGTCGCCTGGTGGAACGGCGCCATCAATGCCTTACGGACGCCCACACGCGTCCAGTCAAAGTCAAGCGCATCGGCCGCCCTCGTCGTATATGCCCACGAGTTTCGACAGTCCAAGCGGGCATGGGGCATCAGCAGAATACTTCTACGGCTCGTACGTCGATCCCTCTAACGTTCGTCCGCTTCGCTTCCATTGATGCGCTTATCAGGCTACTTGACGCTTCGGGAAAGCCAACTGAGGTGTTTTCGCGCATGTCAGACGCCTTTTTCTTTTCTATAGACCAGAACTGTGAGGTGCCGGGGCTGAGGAACTCGGGCATTATCGAACCTATGAAGTACATCTCATCTGGATGATCATGAAGATGGGCGCTTCCGAGCAAGCCGTAGGTTTGTTGTGGCTTCGTTCGCGCACCGGCTAAAGTGCGTACCCCTTCCAGGCAACCCTCATGTTGGCAATGTTGCAGTCGTTTTACGAGACGGCCGGTGTACCGTACAAATTCGCAACAACGGCATCAGGGCAGCAAATCCCCGTCATGGATCGCCGGGCGTTCTTACATGCCGCAGTGTTCGAGATGAAGGCAGCACCCCAGGAATCGTACAAGGTCTGTTCAAGTTCTTGTCATGTCACTTGAGTAACATACCTTTCCAACGCTACAGCACTGGTCCCGCGCAATTGCGCTCTTTGCGCTGCGCGACCCAGCGACATCGCTTCCCTTCCCCACACCCATCCCGCGCTCGGCTATGCCTTACATGCCCGATTATCAGTACAGCGCAGCGTATTCAGCGTGACGTACACAAGCGATGATGGCTGCATCGCGTGCTCGTGTCGCTGCCATGGGGTCGCAATATCGGTCGCGGTCGCTATTCGGCCACGGACGGTCGATGTCATACTTAGGCGGGGGCGGGCTCGGCATGGCAGCACTCGGCATGGGAGGTGCTGGCGCTGGCAGTCAAGGCGGGGACCACGCCACATGGAAGGACGCGGCGACGGCTGTCGCAAACTTAGCGAACACGGTCATTGGCGTCGCCACCGGTACTGGCGGGATCCCAGGGCTCGGCATGGGCTTTGGAAACTGAATATAGGACGGACAGGAACGGGAGGATCACCATGGTTCATACAACGCAGTAGTCTGGTGTCTACATCAATGTTGAATGCAGAAAATCGAACTCTATGGGAAATTGTGTCGGGGAACCTGTTCGCGTAGAATACGTATCGAGTAAGCAACACAACTCAGAATGAACGATCACGGACCTCTTGGATATCTCTGGGCTCGTGGTCTACAGACCGTCTATCGTCACTGACAGCAATTAAAGCTTGCTCCGTCTGCGTGTTATGCATGGTTTGAATTGGACCTTGCCTCCCCATATTTTCCGGGATGCTTGCAATGGTCGGCACGCAGAGATTTGGCACAGAGATCTGCGAGAACCGCACCAGACCAGACGTGTTGTTTACCTCGGTGACCTGACGTAGATTGACCAGGAAGGCTTGGATGATGATGGGCTGGATACTACTTCTACTAATGAATAGTACACGGGTTTATTCAGACATTGCGAGACCACTCACAAAACGCTGCTAGTGGCGATCGGAATATTTGAAAGTGCGAGCTTGAGAGAGTTAGTTTTGATGAGCGGGCGTAAGAATTGTCGGAATTGTAGCATCACGGACCACGACGTAGACCAGAAGTAGGCCGAGATTCAGCATGAGTAAAGCACTAGCAACGAAGTTAAATATCAATTGATGTTTACGTGTTCATCAGTGGGTTCTCACATAAAATAAATACTTCCTATTTCAAGACAATAGTAAACGCTGTACATGAGATCCACAAGGAGGCTTACCATCTCGCAGTAATGCGGGACTTAGCGTTACCGACATTCCTAGTCTACGGGCTTCTCTCGCATTGTAGAAGGTCTTCATGATCGTGACCACGATCGTGATCACTTCTGCTGTCATGACAGCCAGGCGAGTTCCAACGGCAACTAGCGAGTCCTATGTCATGTATCTTGAGCTTCCAGTGAGATACGCTACGGGCTTACAACTTGGAGCTGTCAGTGCCTGCATCATATTGATATATAGCCAAAAGTGCTTACTCGAAGTCCACTGCTCCGGAAAAAGGGAGCTGAAAATAGCAGGACGGTCCCAGTAAAGGATCATCGACAAACGTCGTGTTGGTCAGGCTGTATCCGTACTGGCATGAATTTAGCATTCTATACGGAAGGGGGCATGAGAGATATTTCTACCACGTTGGTTGCTACAGGTACTACGCTGAGCAACATGACAACGACAGGCAGCATGATTGAGCGGTTCGTCAAAGCAAACACACGCAAAGCTGAGAGTGCTGTGTAAAGCGTCAGCTCGAGTAGATAATATTAGTGCACTTCGCAGCGACACGCACCACCGGCGATGATCATGGGCGAAAGCTCGATCACAGCAAAGGCGAGCCATGTGGAGTGGCAACTATGATAACATATGGGCACGTCCTGCGGAGCGTCTCCAACGGGGATCGATGACTCACGCCTGCGACCGAGAAGCTCAGACATCAGTTATGACCGCGTTCGTCCCGACCGTAGCTACACTCACATTCTCAGTGTAGGGCGTCAACGCGCTGACAGAGTTGAAGAGCATCAGATAGCGGTTAGACACAAAAAAAGCCAGGTTGATATCGTCCACTTGCGACCACAGAGAAATTTCACTTCGTCTTCAATGGTACGGATGTGCTCGCAAGCGACCAACGCTATGAATGTCGAACGGGTTAGCATGGCGCTGGACGGTCGAACTTGAAAGTAAGGGCCCACCTGTCGTAGAGCAAACAACATAATTGTTCGCTAGCCTGCAAGAGCAATAGTGAGTTAGTCAACACATTCCACCATCAATATAATATCTCACCGACCTCGTTCGATAAATATCTACGATATTCACCGGTTCGTGAGACATTCCAATTGGATCCTATGAGGTTCAGGGTAGAATGCTCAGACCTAGACATACCTAGCGTATATATACCGAATCAACGCAAGTATTATATCATTCCACAGGTATCACCGGCGGCTCTACTGAGCTCGCTAAAGGGTCGCTCACGATGACCTTCACAACAGACCGCTAACCAACCGCCGGAAAGCCTCAACTCCTTGAAGCTTGATGCGACTCGTTATACCCGTTCGGAACTGGATTCTCGCTGGTTATGCGGTCGCGGATCTCCGGGCGGGCGGGTTTGCGGGTCAAGAAGAGTCAGCCGCCAGCCGGAGATTGAGATTCACAAGAGACAACACCGGGCCTCCCAAGAAGACAGTAGCGGGTGAACAACGGCTGACACGATACAACATCATGGCATATACACAAACCATCACGGAAAGGCGTGTCCAGGAACCTGTACGCGTACAACGCGCATCGAGTCAGCCACTGCACAACGCAAAGCTGACGATTATGTACCTCCCGAATGGTCGCAGGACCGTGATCTCTAGACTCTTCGTCACGGCTTCCCGTTGGTTCTGGCATGCTTTGGATAGTCGGAACATGGAAATTTGGCACGGAGAATCGCGAGAAATGCGCTAGATCTGACGTATTGGTCGGCCGGGTAGTGATCTGACGCAGATCGACAAGAAAGGCCTGGATGACAATGGGCTGAATACTATTTGGCATGAATGGTAAATCAGTTGGTTTGAGATGTGGCTGGCAGACTCACAAGACAGTGATAGTGGCGAGTGGAATGTTTGACAGAGGAGGCTGAAGGTCATACTGTGACAAACAGCGAATCAGAATTCAAGCTGCGATGGCACGGACCAGAACGAAGTTCAAGAGCTGCGCGAGGTTCGATATTAGTAGAGCACTGGTGACAAAATTATCAGTTTGTACTCGCCCGCATCCCTGTAGATTCTCACCTGAAATAAATGCTGCCTTTCATAGACGTTAACCGGTGACCCGAAATCTGCGAGGACCTCTTACCATCTCGTAATAAAGCTGGACTAAGAGTCACGGACATTCCAATTCTACGGGCTTCGCTGGCGTTGTGGAAAGTCTTCAAGACTGTGACCACGATGGTAATCATTTCTGAGGTCATGACCGCAAGGCGAGTACCGATGGCAACTATCCAACTGCTGCTTCAGTCGTCGAACTCCTGACAGTTAGGCGAATCCTTACAGCTTCGATAAGTCAGTGCCTTTACCATAATCCTATAGAAGCAGACGGTACGCACTCGAAGTCTACTGATGCCGAGAATGGCAATGAGAAATAACATGACGGACCTAATACTGGATCGTCGAAGTAGACCACGTTGGTCTTGAGGTCCCCGTACTAGAACGCCATCAGTCAGACAGATAAGTGCGTACATAGAGGTTCGTCCTACCACATTGGTTGCCAGAGGTACCAGGTTGAGTGCCATGACGACAGCGGCGAGGCACATTCCGCGGTTAGTTAATGCGTATACGCGCAATGCAGAGAGGGCTGGTCACGTCAGTCAGTCGGATCAACACGACGTGTATAGTCTCGACTCTCACCACCAGCGATAATCCAGGGCAGAAGATTAACTATGGCAAAGAAAAACCAAGAGGATTGACAACTGTACACGAGAGAGATGAGCGCCCCAACGACTATAGCTAGTGACGTACGTCTGTCATTGAGAAATTTGATGAGGTATAGATATTCTTGTTTAGCGGGCGCACTCACATTATAAGTGTAGGGTGTCACTGAGCTTATGGCGTTGAAGAGCATTATGTAGCGATTGGACACAAAAATCCAGGTGGAAATTGTCCACTTGCTACGCCATAATAAAATGAACTCGTCTCTGAGGGTGCGGATGTGCTCGCAAGAAATCAGAGCTATGGTGACGAGGAGATGAGCATGCCATAGGATGAAAGAGAAAGAAAACTATACTCATTGCTGCGCAAAGAACATAATTGTTCGCTAGACTGGATGAACATAGATGAGGTATGTTGGCACGGAGCATCAGAGGGAAGGTAGATAACTGACTTTGTCTGGTACGTAGTCACTAGATCTGAGAGTTCCTGAGACATTTGATTGAGTGGAGAGCTCAGGTGGAATTGTGAATTGTGAATTCCACGCAGAGTACACCCTCCGTACTTATGCCGCGGCACAAGTGAAAAATTCGTAAATCCTCGGCACGAGAGCTTGGTGGCTATGAATGCGCCCATGAATTGTGCTGCCAGTGGAAGTTCTCCGGTCTGGGTGCGTCGGAGAGGTGCCACCATCTGCGAGAGATTGCACCTCATGAGAGACTGTATGGTCAGGGGTACTGCTCCCCATTTATTGTGGGTGAAATGAACTGAACAGGTCGTTCAGGGATGTGATCTGGGCTGAAGGCTAAAACAGTGAAGCTGCCAGTGCCAGTCAGTTCCTGTGCGAATGCGGTAACGGGAATCCGCGACACCTAGATGTAGAGTTTTCTATCCAATACCGAACCAAATAAGCACCACACATACTTACACAGGTCAATTGTCGCGATAATCGTGCAGGGTTATTATGGGATAGGCTTGTGCAGGTGTGAGCGACTGAAAACGGTTGAGCCAACGCGGGGAGGCGGCTTTTTCCCACGGGAGGCGGGATTACAAGCGCCCGTCAAGAATTTTGGACGTCCAGGACTCGGAATAGCGTTCTTTCCATCTCCTCATCTCCTTCTGTACTTCTGCATCTCCTCATTTTTTTCGACTTGAAAGTCTTGCTACACACACTTGGCTATGGCTGAAGCAGGACCTTCTTCCCGGAGGCAGGCAAAGAGGAAACCGGTGAAACATGTGGTTCGGTCTTCCAAAGTGAAGAGGACGACGGAAGTCAAGTCCATTGAAGCGTTGGAGGAGGCCGTAGCACAATATGTGAGTCATGCAACATGGCTATTAAATATCACTCGCGCTCATTCATTAACTAAGTCGTTGCCTACAGGAAGCACCACCTGACTTGAAAGTCTTCGCCGACTTGCCCATTTCCGACCTGACAAAGCGCGGTGAGCACCGCGACACGTTCTGTCACACTCCGGTTCTAATTGCTTCAAAGGTCTCAAGAAAGCATTCTTCGTGGACATGACGGACATTCAAAGCAAGAGTCTACCGGTGTCACTGAAGGGAAATGACGTTCTTGGTGCAGCGAGAACTGGTAGCGGGAAGACGCTCGCTTTCCTGATACCCACCCTAGAGATCCTTTACCGGCGGAAATGGGGACCACAGGACGGATTGGGTGCGCTCATCATCTCTCCGACCCGTGAATTGGTACGAGCATCTCTGGGCTCCTTATGTTCGAGGTTTGACATCTGTATATCGGTCCCGCAGGCTGTCCAGATCTTCGAGGTCCTTCGCTCGATAGGCGGGTACCACAGCTTTTCTGCAGGACTTGTGATCGGAGGGAAGAATTTGAAGGACGAGCGAGAGCGCCTCTCCCGCATGAATATCCTCGTTGCGACACCAGGTCGCCTTCTGCAACATATGGACCAGACTATTGGATTTGAATGCGACAACTTGCAGATGCTGGGTACGTGCCTACGGCTGTCGCGTCCGCTTGTCGACTGATGATATCTGTAGTGCTTGACGAAGCAGACCGCATATTGGACATGGGTTTCTCCCGTACTCTCACCGCGCTGCTATCTCATCTCCCCAAATCCCGTCAGACCCTGCTGTTCTCAGCCACTCAGACCAAATCTGTCGCAGATCTCGCGCGTCTCTCTCTCAAGGACCCGGTCTCAGTCTCCACACAGGAAGTCGACGGCAGCGAGGGACACATGCCGAAAGGACTGGAGCAGCACTACGTCGTGTGCGAGCTGGACAAGAAGCTCGATATTCTCTTCAGCTTCATCAAGTCACACCTCCAGAGCAAGACGCTCGTATTCATGTCGAGCTGCAAACAGGTCCGCTTTGTCTTTGAGACCTTCTGCAAGTTGCACCCGGGTATACCGCTGCTGCACCTTTACGGGAAGCAGAAACAGATGACGCGCCTGGCGACGTTCCAGCGCTTCACAAGTATGAAGCACGCAGTGCTCCTCGCGACGGACATCGCCGCACGCGGGCTCGACTTCCCCGCGGTCGACTGGGTTCTCCAGATCGACGCGCCAGAGGACGCGGAGACGTACATCCACCGTGTTGGCCGCACGGCGCGATACGAGAGTTCGGGTAAGGGGCTGCTGTTCTTGCTTCCGAGCGAGGAGGAGGGCATGAAGGCGTCGCTGCAGAAAAAGGGAATTGAGGTCGCCAAGATCAAGATCAAAGCGAGCAAGACTCAAAGCATTGAGAACCAGCTGCAGAAGCTCTGCTTCCAGGAACCCGAGATCAAGTATCTTGGCCAGCGCGTATGTTCTGCACTCTCGTACTATCTGCTAAATCACTGACAGATCTTGTATATTGAAGGCATTTGTTTCTTATCTTCGTTCGATTCATGTTCAAAAAGACAAGTCGGTCTTCAAATTGGAGGAACTTCCCATACAGCGGTTCGCGGAGTCGCTTGGTCTACCTGGTGCACCCAAAATCAAGTTTTTGAACAAAGAAATTGCAAAGCGGAGAAAGAACGCGTCGCATGCCGCCGCCAATCTGGAAGCAAAGGGAAAAGAGACCGATCGTAATGCAGACGACAGCGATGACGACGACGAAGATGGATTCTCACAACACAGTTCGAGTGATGAGGAAGAGACTCAACCCGAGAAAGCTGAAGCAGAGAAGGTAAGGCGAACGTCATGTCAGCATCTATCTCATGCTGATAAGGATGCGTCTCCAGCCGAAGGTGCGAACAAAATACGACAGGATGTTCGAGCGCAAGAATCAGGATATCCTCTCGAAGCACTTCACCAAGATGGTTGATCATGAAATGGGCGACGACTCAGACGACGACTTCATCACACTCAAGCGTGCTGACCACGAGCTTGATGACGGCTTGCGCGGCGAGCATGAATTCGTTTCGAAGCGCAAGGAGAAGCTAGCGGCGTCGAAGAAGGGCATTGCGAAGTACGGCGAGCGTGGGAAGAAGCTTGTGTTCGATGACGACGGTCAAGCGCACGAGATTTACGAGCTGCAGAGCGTGGAGCAAGTGTTCAAAGGCAAGGATGACGTGCAGGAGGCCGGTCGGCGCTTTGCCGAAACCGAGCGCAGCAGGCTCCGGGAGGTGGATGTGCTCGACAAGAGCGAGGCGAAGGCAAAAAAGCAGGAGAAGAAGCGGAAACGCAAGGAGCGCGAGCGCGAGGTTTGTGTTCATACATTATATTACGTGTTTTCCGTCGCTAATTTGGCAATTTAAAGGAGGACGAAGGAGCTGCCGCTCCTGTACTCGCCCCACTCGACGACGACGACGACGGCTATGTCAGTCCTGACTTCGATCTGCCTTCAGAATCGGAAGATAGCGAGCCTACACCACCACCTGCCAAACGCACCAAGGGCTCGTCTAGCAAGCCCGCAAAAATCGGTAACTCTAGCCTGGCAGCAGATGAGGAGCTCGCGTTGCAGCTATTGCGCGGACGATGATTGTATATCGTGCTTCCCACCGCCCTCTAACATTTTCTATCGTTGTCATAAAGACTCACGCGACGGTCATCGGTCGCTCAAGAATCTATCCAGACTTGCGAATCACCGGGTGTCCCAATACAAGCACGAAGACCTTCAGTCGTCAATCACACGTGGTCAGGCATCCGAGTGTGCAATTGACTGCCATGAACCATAGAATTCGTCAAGAGCCACACATCGCAGCAGTCACATCTATCTGATCACCCCGTGCACTGTGGCGGCCATGTTGTATGTAGCAGTCTGTGCGGCTAACCGCGGCTGAGGGGTCTATATGTCCGCCGCCGACCGCAGCTCGGTGCTCCAACCAGTATCATCGTGCCGCCCGAACACGGGTTCGCGATGACGGTGAAACGAAAAGCCTCGGGGGGTCGCGCGCGTGTAGATCGTGTGATTACAACCGGCTAGCAAACGACTACATGTGAGCCGCGTGGTGTTGAGTTCATGAATCCAACATGAATCCATGACGCCTTGAGAGTGCAGTTCGTATACAAGCGCCATAGTTCTGCTGCTTCCGCCCACAATGTCTCTTTCATCGGACCTGCTGCATCCGTTCACGGCCACCACAATCGAGTTTGGCTTCTGCCATGACCGCCCACTTCGTTCTCTCGCAACCCGCTACGCCTTGCGCGAAGAACCCTTGCGCGATGCAGGCGGCCCAGGCCGAAGTCGAGGGACCTGTACCTTGCTGATGTCCGCCGGGATTTCTCTCCGTATGCTGCGTTGTCTCTCTCTTCCGGATGTACTCAGCAATCTCATCTGCCCCCTGTAGAGCGAGAAACGTGGCTACCTGTGATCAGGCAACTGTACCACCTGACGTCGCAGCCACACAGTCGAGTGCGCATACACTCAGTATGGGCCCTCGAACGTCCCAATCACGGTGACGCCGCGCTGTTGAACGAGGACGCGTTGAAAAAGCATTACAACGTTATGTGTACGTCCCACTACGTGGTAGTCTCAATTTGATCCAGAAAGCTTATAGTATCATCGACCCGACTTTCTCAAATCCCGCAATCCTAGTCCCAAGCCGGCAATATTCTGCTGCTATCCGTGCATTCCTTGCTGGGGACTTCCTCTCGCCTGTTGAGCGCGCCAACCTCATCTTCGTCGCGCACTCTGGCGCTGGCGGATCTCTGTGCGTACGCTGTGGCAACAATCCTCGCCTTTGCCTCCACGCTTCGTCCTATGCTGACTTCCCGGTTCGCATATGCCATAGCTGCCAAGCCCTTGAGCCTGCGGCGACCGATCTTCCTATCTCGCGTCTCATACTCGTAGAGGCCCCACATATCGGGCCCGAGGTATGGGAATCTATGAAGATGCTCTACAAGGTCGTGAAGGCCTCCAACGCGCGCCGCCAGACGAGCTGGCCGTCGGTCGAGGATGCAATGAGCTACCTCAAGCGGCGGGCGCCGTGTAAGACGTACCACCCCGACGTGTGGCGTATCATGGCTGTGAGTCCCACGCATCATAGCGTGAAGCTTATACAGTCCGGTGCCTCTGACGATTACGACGGCTCGTTTGTAGGAGACGTACTTTCACGAGGACCCCGTGCACCCTGGATGCGTGACGACGAAGACGACGGTCGAACAGGAAACAGCGTGCTTCGTCGACGACGGGACGCACCTCGATGCCTTGGTGTACCTGTGTACCATCCTCCACATCCTCCCGACCCATCTCATCCTCGGTTCCAAGCACGACATTTGGTGCGTCAGACGTCTACAAGCACGCAGCAATTTTATTGAATCCATCTTCGGCATCTGCCTAACAGGCCAGAACAGATATATGAACAGCAGGCCGCGAATATAGAGCAAAATCGCGCGGCGCTCGCCTCGGTCAGCTTCATTGAGGGTGCAGGTCACTATGTGAGTTCTCCAATCATAAGATTTATTAGTATATGCCGGGCGATGATTTTAATAAGGGCGACGCGCAGCTCCCCGTACAGATGCCACACGAGCTCGCAGCAGAGATGGTACGGATACTGGACGAGTTTGTCGGAGGTGGTAAGACTGGAGCCGCAGATGCCCAACCAACGGCGAAGCTATAAGCAAGCTTCCGTGAGGTGTCTCGATCCTCGGAAATTCTTCCAGGCTGGCATCGTCACTTTGAATCGAGAGCATATAGATCCAGATGCAGGCGATACTGAAACTTTGAGAACGTCAGGTGTAACTTTGATGTGACATTCCAACCGCATGCCGTATGACCTAATTTCTTGAGAGGCCACGAACAAGGGCCTCGGCACCCGGCGAGCGAGGCGTGATCACGCACTCAAACGGTATCGGATGGCTGTACAGACAAAATAACTGCATGAGCGCGGGACGAGATCCTAGCGTTGTGGTGCGAGGCTCGACGTTCAAAACGCACCTGATAGCACCATCTGAAAACTTTCCTGGCGACACGAGAGGCTCACCGTGCTTCACGGGGGGAACGACATCGAACATAGCAAGGACGGACATGCATAGGAGCCACATTGACGCGTCGGCGAGATGTATGCCAGGACAGACCCTAATCCATCTTAGTTCCCACGTCGTCTGACAGGATGTGCTCATGACGACCGACACGCACCGACGGCCATAGCCAAACATATGCTTCCGCGGATCGAATTGTTTGGATTCACACATGAATCGCTGTGGTGAGAATACTTCTGGATTGGGGTAGGTCTTCGGGTCGCGGAAATATCGCCTGGCGAATAAAAGCAGATGAGCCACGCGCCATAATCAGAGAGCAAGTGAAGGAGACAGACCAATTGTTTGGTATAACGATCGATCCCTTCGGTATGAAATACCCATCATGGATGTCGTCTTCATGTACTGCATGCGGCAGCCCTAGGTGACACGACCAAATCACCCAGCGATGATGATATCATCAGAACCGCGATGGACGATATACTGGATATGCTCAACTTACCACACGGTACGAACGTGTACGTCCTCATTATCTCAAGGTACAACGCCTCACAATACGGCAAGTGGCCTCGGTCGACGGCCGATGGAAGACGGCCGCTTCCAACAACGGCGTCGATCTCCGCCTGCGCCTTCTGGGCTTCCTCGCGGTGGCGTGTGATAGCGAGGAAAAAGCACTCAATTCCAGCTACAGTCTGTGCGCCACAGCGAATGGATCGACTGGTCACCTTGGCATACTAGGGGATGGACGGGAAAGCGCTCACAGTATCGGCGCCGCCTAGCGATGGAGGAGAAAGGGTCAGCAAGACGGCGGATGCATCGAGAGAGAAAAATCCTACCAGCAAAAATGCCCGTCGCGGCCCACTGAATGACACGCTCTTCCTGTGGTGTGTGCTCCTGCCCGTCTATCTGACTTTGAACGAACGATGGCCGGGCTGCGCCTAGAGCCTGACAAAGTGTTTAAGACAAGGTATACATCGGGTCTTCGAGTGACTGGCACATACCATCTGCCGTTTCACAAGCTCGAATGGAACACGAAGTGTCTCCTCCACACAGTCGCGGTACATCATCGCCTTGCGCTTCCACCCCGCTCCCGGGAGCCAGGAAGGGACAGCTCGCACTGCAGAATATATGTCAAGTTCCGTATGAAAAGGGTAGGAATATATCGTACAGAAGGGGAAAGCATCGAGGAGAAAGGCGCTCGGCTTAGTCGCCTCGGCAAACCCTTCCATCGCGTCGTCGACCAGCTTCACGAGGGCGAGTCCATCTGGATCGGACGTATTGTACCCGTACGTAAGTTCGAGAACGATGCCACCGGCGAAACTACAGATCCGCGAGCACGTATATGAACACGACAACCGCACAGAGAATAAAGAGGTGGCGAACCGACGTGCGTGTTCGACCCACTCCTGCGGGTCGACCAAAAGGTTTTTGAGGAAGACGTTAGTCTCGGCCTGGATGACGGGGTCATATGGCTCCACTTTGGCTTTCGTGCCCATAAATTGGCTGAACAAGCGGCGGTACTCCGTCCATCGCTCGCCCATTTGGCAAAGGCCGGGACCTTCGTCCCATCCGATGACATGACCAGCCATAATGAGCGTGGGCCGGTCGCTGTACAGCGCGCCCTTCTTATCAAACAGGTCCACTGCGTATCTTGCGTCGTTCAGGATGATGATATTTTGTCCGATGGCATTGACATGCACGATAGGGCCTAGGCTGAGTGAGCTTTTCACATTGAGGCGTACAATGAGAAAAAGCTCACGGACCGTACATGTCTCCCCATTTGGAATACGTCTTCCATGGCTCTCTTCGTGGGAGATCAAGAACATTTCCTATCAGAGGGAGGCCTTTGGGACCGGGGGGCAATGGTGCAGGGGAACGCTTCGCGACGAGCGCAGAATACACCAAACCCGTGAGGACTGCGAGCAAAATAGCGAGGATAGCGATGCTGGGAGGGTCCATGGCAGTGAGAAGGAAGGGAGAAAAACTCGAACAGCAGGGAGGTTATCAGAAGTGAAGTCTATCATCAGAAGGGCCGACTTCTTCAAACGCACGTCCACCTTCCCGTTGATCATGATGGCCCATAATATCAATAACGCTTGGCATAGAAATGATCTTCGTTTAGGAATTGGAGGAAGCGTTATTGTGTCCACGCAAAGAGTAAATAGCTCTGGTACGTGAGACACATCAAGTGCAGCGAACACTCAAGACAATCTAGCTTACAGCATGCCCCAGCGATATACCGTATGCAGTATTAGTTTCCAGAGAGTCCGCGGACGAGAGTTTCCGCGCACAACGAGCGCGGCGTGATTTGGCAGTCAAACGGCGCCGGATGACTATACAGCAGAACCCACATTATTAGCACGAACCGAGTAAATAGGGAACCGATGTAGCGTGGGTTCCGAAGCGCACCTGATTGTACCATCCAAAAAAATGGCCGGCGGTAGGACGAGCTTACCCTCCTTGATGGGAGGTGCCACATCGAATGCGGCCAGGAGAGACACGCATGCGAGCCACATCGATGCCTCGGCAAGATGTATACCTGGGCAGGTCCTGTTCCGGGAGAGACCGAGAGGTATTTAGTAGTGATGACACAGGTAATGAACGAAACGTATCGACGACCGAATCCAAAGAGATATTTGCGCGGATCGAACTGTTTGGCTTCACCTAGAAACCGCTTGGGGGAGAACACCTCGGGCCGCGGATACGTCTTCGGGTCGCGAAAGAATCGCCTGACGGACCAGGACCACGCATGAGCGTTGCGTCGCACGATGAATATTCAGGAAGTGCGAACCAGTTGTTTGGGATGACAATCGAGCCCTTCGGGATGAGGTATCCATCGTGGATGTCATTATCGCGCGCCACATGCGCAAATCCTACATAATGCCATCACACCACACAAGGAACATATGGTGAGTCACGAACGGTATACCCATACGACCACTCACCCGACGGCATCAGCGTGTATGCCCTCATCACCTCGAGATATAACGCCTCGCAATACGGCAGACGGTCCCGATCGGCCGGGGTTGGCAGGCGGTCGCCCCCGACAATGGCATTAATCTCTGCCTGCGCCTTGCGTGCCTCCACGGTGTGTCGCGTGATACCGAGAACGAAGCATTCGATGCCCGCCACAGTCTGCGTGGCAGGAAGCCGACGGTGAAAGTTTTGTTAGCTCTACGTATAGCTGTGCGGTCGCAGGGAAAGGGGGACTGACACTATCGCCGCCACCTAGTTCAGGATTGAAGAGTGGGTCAGCATGAGAGAGCTTAGGGCGGGACGGCCACGCACCGGCGAAAATACCGGCCGCAGCCCACTGAATGATGCGTTCTTGCTGCGGGGTGTGCGCTTGTCCGTCGATATGACTTTGAACGAACGATGAGCGTGCGGTACCTGCAGCCTTGTTGAATATAGATGAGTCAGACTTTCCGCTATATATAATGCTTTAGCACGTACTATCTGCTGCTTTACAAGCTCGAATGGTACACGGAGCATCTTCTCCATATAGTCGCGGTACAGCTTTGCCTTGCGCTTCCACGTCGCGCCGGGGAACCACGAAGGCACAAACCGCACTAAAGGAAATACATCACCATCATTCGCACAAAAGCAAGGCGGTCATACGCACAAATTGGAAAAATATCGACGAGGAAAGCGTTTGGCTTCGTCGCCTCCGAAAAGCCGTCCATCGCGTTATTGACTAGCTTCACGAGGTCTGCCCCGCCGGAATCAGAAACCCTATATCCGTATGCAAGCTCGAGGACGATACCACCCGCAAAGCTGTGGATTCAAGGGTACAAACGTCCGCATCAGTTATCAGGTTGCCATAAGAGGAAAGTGGTATGATATACCGGCGTGCATGTTCTACCCACTCTCGCGGCTTGGCGAGTAGACTCTTCAGGAAGACGTTCGTCTGAGCTTGAATGACGAAGTCGAAGGCCTCTACCTTGACCTTCGTGCCCATAAACTGGCCAAGCAGGCGGCGATGTTCTGACCAGAGCTCGCTGAACTGCATAAGGGCGAGACCCTCATCCCATCCTACGAGCTGCCCGCCTACGACGAGCGATGGTCGGTCACTGTACAACAAGCTCTTCTTCTCAAGCATATCAATGGCGTATTGTGCGTCTTCGAGAATAATGATGCTCCGTCCAAGTGCACGTACATGCACGATGGGTCCTGAAAAGAAAGGTGAGCCTCTAAGGATGGGGTATAATGAAAGGGAGACTGTACAAACCGTATATGTCTCCCCATTGAGAGAACGTCTCCCATGGCTGCGTCTGAGGAAGGTCAGCAATATTACTACGACAGGAAGACCTTTAGGCCCAGGAGAAAATGGTGGACCGCGTGAACGCTTGGCGGCGCCGAGCGACCTATACAGCACATAGGTGAAGAGTGCAAATACAACGGCGACAAGGACTGTGTTGAATGAATCCATAGCTGAACGAAGGGTCAGAGGACAATGGGAGCGAAATCAGGACCACAACAGGCATGTTCAAGTCGATTGAAGGAGGGAATGATTCTATACGCCCGCCTCCGTTTTGATCCTGCAAGCCCAAAATGTCTTTGGAATGTCCAAGCAGGAGCACCGGCCTATGTCATGCGACCTGATAGTAAGCAATTCAATTCTAGCTTTGAGCCACGATTCGGCACTATACCTGCATCGTGCTAGGCGAAATGTATGACGGTTGTGGTTCTTCGGGTCACTGGTAGCGGCGAGCGAGATGTCGTCCGTCGTCAACGGACAATCTCACATCGGATTCACAGCGTGGCAGACCAACAAAATAAGTTGATAAAGACTCGAAGTTAGAGAAAAAAAGGATGCGTGGACGGGTCGAGTCGGCACATTTGGTGACGGTAGCGGCACTTCAAGTTCCATTGCCCAGTTAGCACGAGTCGGAATAGAGCGCACGAAGGCGCAGTGGAATTAGGATCAGCGACAACATGTTGATTGCCTGAGAAACGTGAAAGTCAGAGAGCTGGAGCACATATGTGAGCTCAATAGTAGCGACTCACCATCGTTCGTGGGTTGCATCAAGGTTGCATGTTGTGGCAACTTTCTCCGAGTCGCAATATTTAGGCTCAGTCTGAGTCAAGAGCGCGCTTGTATTTGAATCTCCGATAGGCGCTTCATAGCTCGTGCAAGGCTTTCACGTAGTCTCGTGCCCAGCCGTTCT
>ALYI01003941.1:0-24275 GCA_001969225.1 Ceriporiopsis andreanae CBS 279.92 | reverse complement strand
TTCAATGGTAAAAACTGATTATATAGCCAGTGTGAGGAGCTTGTGCGGTGTAACATCGAAACGCGACGCCTTCATACAGCAATCCGTGACGAGCGGCCCCATTTTGTCCATGTCCTGGAAGTCCTCCAATCCACTGGTAATCCGCTGTATGGTGCCGTCGAAGAATGGGCCCAGCAGCGCATTCGTGTGAACAAGAACTTACTTGCACGCATTTTTCAGATACACGAGCTGCCCGGCTTTACCGGCTGGAAAGACCCTGGCGTGCGGCTTGGTACCATCCCTTCCACAGAAGGTCTCTCCGAGATCGACGTTCCCACCACATTCGACCCTCTCGCGCCAGCTCATGTGCCTTTGGCGGCCTCGGAACCGGGTGTTCAGGCAGCTAATCAGATAGAAGCCGATGGGTCAGACAGCGGCTCTGAGGACGACGACGATGACGACGAAGTACAACAGACGGAGTGGATCGGTTTTATTGATTTCGTGTCTAACCTCGCATAGATAATGAATTGTTTATTCTACTCACGAGCAGCTACTACCGCGAGCGAGCCAATTGGCGAAGACAGCGCAAAGACGAGCACACACCGTCGGGATCTTGCGCACTCACGCGTCCCACATAGGTAAAGAAGTATTAGAGTTTTCTCTCGCACACGTCCGATGGCGGAGTGTGTGGTGGGACGCCTCACACGACGAGGACTGAACGTGTACTACGTAGGGCGTAAACTGACCAAGGGTATTATCAGCCGGTATATTAAACCACGTAGGAGCGTGTTTGTACGCGTTTTTTTGCGTGCCGTACGCGACAGTCGAGCTCTGGATGCCGCGCGATGCAATACGGAGGCGATCCACCCAGAGGGGAGCGCAGGACGAGGAGGACGAGGAGGAAGTTGAGCAGGCGGCGGGGTCGAGCGTGAAGCGCCGGGTCTGATCGCACTGATGCGGCACGGCGAGACTCAATGAAGCGCGTCCCCTCAAATTATTGTGGGTGATGGACGAAGAGACTGTCCTCAGCTTGCGGTGAGTGCCAGAACGGGCCCGAACGGCAGCGGGACGGTTGCTGGAGAGGGCGGACAACGTCGTATACAGGCCCCAAGGAGGGCGAGAGGATTGATGACGCGTGGGTCTGGACGGGCCGCGTGGGTGTCGGAACAAAAAGCCCGCGGGCGAGCCGGAATTCCCGGGCGCTTCGAATGCCAAAGAGCAGCGGTGCTCTCGCCGCTGTGTCCTACGACGACGACGAGAGCAGCCCGTCGTCCGATAGATTATTACGTACAGAGAGGGGAATACTGGCGCAGAAATCAAAGAAATCGGGCAAGAAATGGTTGAGATAGCGGTGTGCAAGGGCACCGGACAGCGAGCATGAGCCTGGGGGCAGTGACAACGAGGGCGGGGGCGACGAGCAGAGCGGCGGGAAGGTGGAGGGCAATTCCGAGGGGCCCGGAGAAAAAGGCCCGCGGTCTGGAAACCGGGGGACCGGCAAATCGCTCGGGGCGAGCGTTGCCGAGCGATGCCGAGGCTTCTGGGGCCTGGCGTGCCTGCCCTTCGTCGCCGCCGCGCTGAACGACGTCAAGGAGGCCGCGCCGCTGTGAGAGGCGTAGAGGGATGGGTAGAGGGCGACAAGGGGAATCCATCCGTGCAAAAACGGCGCGAATCGGCGGAGGAACAGTCGAGATAGGCGGTAAGGGGAGGGGGCAACAGCGAGCAAGGGCGTAAGGGCGGCGACGGCGAGGGCGGGGACGATAGCGCCCGCGAGAAAGGGGCGGGAAGACTCAACGCCCCGCCCCAGGGGCAATATTGATGGGCACTGCCCCTGGGGCGTCTGGCACTCGGGCGATCACACGGGGAGGAGGCCTAGGACGGGCCTTGGAATATCTCTCAAGGAGGGAATTCAAAGCTAATGGGATAGTTACAGTATTGGACCGGCGCTTGCAACAGCACCAGCACTTGCAACACTGCGTCATGCGCTGCACTCCCGTTGAGATTCAGCTCGTTTATATTTTTCAAATAATACCATATATTCCTTCTTTATACACAAATAATTACAGAGCCAATGCATGGCTCAGGCGTGCAGGAACGAGCAAATGATGGTGAAATTGCCTGATTTGGACGGTATGGACAACTTCAGATGTCCCGCCATGCTCGCAGTATCGATTATATACAAAAACAAAATACACAAATAGGAAGCCAACAAGTTTATACATGTATCAAGCATGTTTTTAGTCATTCTTCTTGCTGGCTGAAGCCAGTAGATTGCAAAACATGCAGAGCGTGACGAGCGAGCCCCATTCAGAGCGTGACAGAATAGACGCCTGTTGCAAGAGCTACGGCGATCTTTCTGACAACTCATCATCCCCTCCCTCGTTGCGGTCGTTGATTTCATCCATGCAGATCGGATGGAGAATAACAAGGTCAAAGACGAGCTCAGTGACAATGGGAGCAGTGTGAGCGACGACGAGGTTGCGGCGTGACAAATGTCACATGCGTGATGCGAACCGTTGCAAGTAATCGATTTCTGTGACAGTTTGTGACAAGTGCTATTTTGTGTATTGTACATTCCCGTGCACGATTCTCGTCTTCAGTTTTTGCACAGGCAGTGATCTAGTCATTTACAAGTCGTATACAAAAAGAAGTTTGAATTTATTTGCTCAGAGAGGCCGGAATTCATGTTTGAAAAGTTGCTGTTGCAACCGGCGGTCCAATACTGTATGTCTGAAAACTCGCGAGGTTATCAGAAAGATCAGAAGGGAGTCTTGGGTTTTCTGCGCATCTTTGGTCAGAGATCAGTCTACAGGCTCCCTCGGATTCTTCTTGTACGCTGCCTCGTAATCCTCGAACTTCTGGATCGCGAAATTCAATGGGCGCGTGAGCGGCTCGAACGACTCGCCGAGCGCCTTGAGCTGCTTGAGTCGTGCCGCGGTCGCGGGTTTCGAGCGGTTGACACTATATATCTGTTGCCCGACAAGGTACATCAGGCTCGCAACATGGCACATGGCAGCGTCTCATACCTTGATGCGGTGTGCAGACGACGTGACGTGTAAATCCCAGCTAGGTATGTCTCGTCAGGACGCCTTACGAAGTGTGACTCGACGAGAGAACGCGTACTTCCATGCAGACCGCACATACGTCGGCTCGGTGTTGTTCGACGAATCCCATGTGCGTACACAGAACTCGAGCCAGCCCTCCGCATCGACGGGAACGTCGATTTTCCACAGGCGCCATGCGTAATAGTGCTTCTGCGTCAGGTCTTCCGGAGCGACAGGATACCAGACGTGCCCGCTGCAGATAAGCATTCCATCAGAATGATGTTCGTTACAAGATGTTAGGACGAGGAGCACGAACCCATCAGGAGAGACCTCGACACGCTCGACCCAATTACCGTTCCCGCTGTACGCCCATCCCTGGAGCGTGATGGATCCGTCATGGATGACCACGTCCTTGGTCTTTGGGCTCATGATCGCGCTCCTATGGAACGATGAGTACCTAAAACCGTTGCACGTGCCGCCAGAGCACTTACGAGACCGGCATAGCTTGAATGCTAAACCCGTTACTGACGAGTACGTTGTGCTTCCCGATCTGCTGGTTGTAGTACAAGTACTCCTGACGCTGCACAGGCCCGAAGCTCGGCTCAGTGAGCGCGTTGATGCGATACACCCATTTGCAGCTACGCGCGCCGATGTAGCCTGCGACAACGACACGCAGCGGCGCGCCGTGGATCTTCGGAAGGGGCTCGCCGTTCATCTCCCACGCGAGAAGGACTTCTTCGGACATGCGAACTTTGCGATAGGGCACGGAAACCGCGTAGTTGTATACTTCGTGCTTCCTGTCCGAGACGTCAGCAACTGCATAAAGAGCATTGGAATTGGCGACGTACTTGAAGTACGTGTCAGCGCCGATAAATTCGACGTGCTGGCATTCTGGCAGCACGCCGCCACATGCGATCTTGAGGACTTTCTTGAGCGGCACGCCGCGATATACCGCGGTTCCGCTACGTGTCTTTGGGTCAAACGACGTTACACGATTCGGGAGATATGCTCACATGGCGCCCTCTCCCCACGGCGCATTGATTACTGAATTGCAAGGCGCTGAGAACAAGGCTCGAGAGAAGACAGGACTTGAACGTACGTTCGTCGCCGTCTCCAGGATACTCAGCAATCTGTTCGCGACGTCGCGTGCCGCTGCATTGCAGGGTCACTGTTACAGTTGTCTGCCTAGAAGAGTCGTAAGATGCAAACTGGGAGGCTGTGTTTGAGACACTCACGGGAACTTCTGGGGGTTCATCAGCTCTCTGAGTGGAATTTTGACCGGCACATGCACCAGACCGCCAATCTCGAGTTCGAAACTGTCCGCGTCAATGTCTGGGATACCTCCGTGGTTTCTGACACTGTTTTACGACATCATCAGACTACGCAACTCACGACATTGACCTGAACAAGACCCACAAGTGGTGCCGATTCTGTGTGATCTTTCCGTCTCCGAGAATATCCTTCGGTAGCGTCTCGCCGTTGTAAGGAAAATCAAGAACATGAAGCATGTCATGCTTCTCCTTCAGCACAGTCTTCCAGCTGGACTCGACGATGCTTTTCAAGCCCAGCGCCTGATGGTATTCCTTCCAGCGATATCCGATCAGAATCGGGTTTGTCTTGGGGAGCGGGCCGTCCTGAAATTCTGCAATCGAGAATTGTTCATGAATCGCGACACAGGAATGAGTGATGAGGTTGCTGCGTACCGGGGATTGCGCTGAATTTCTTCGACTTCAGCACCTCGTTCGCGATGCGTTTTTTGTCCGGGTTTTTCTCCCACTCGACATATCTGATCAAAAGTTCCAGTCAGAGAAATAGCGAACTGTCGAATTGCGAACGCACCCTTTCCAACCAGGTTTCTCCTCAGCGAACAGCCACGAAAGCGGGACCCCATTATACTCCGTATCGTGGATAGACATAGCGAGCGAGAGATAATTTGCGTGTACTGAGCGCAGGAAAGCTCTTGGTCCTGTATACGATCCCCATATCTATATACTCACAGTATGTCCCTTTCTGTGGACCATGTTCCATCAAACCTTGCCAAGTGGCATGAGAGGCATCAAAAACGCGGTCGGACGTACCTGTTGGACATGGGCAGGTGACTATGTTCCAAAGAACGGTGGTGCCGCGTTGCATGGGATACGTACAACTCAAAAGGATATACGCGACTCGTGGCCTGGTATCATTGGAGCGAGACAGCTTCTCTGGGTGCGGCGGTAATAAGATACGAGGTGTCTAGAACGCGCCGAGACGAGGTGACGGTACAAACGTACGAAGCTTGGTACTTCAGCGAGAGCCACCGCGGTCCCTGCGCATGCTCATCTGTATATGGCTCCGAAGTCACAAATTTACTTCGCAGGCATGAATAGAGACGCGAACACCCAGGCATGATGCTGTGGCGTCGGTTAGGAATCAGGTTGGGGATCGCATTGCCTCAAGGCTGATGTCCAGGGCGGAACGTGTCGAGGTACGGTGTATTGTAAAGCTTGAGTCTAAAGTAGATGTGCTGAATTGTGAAGTGCCAGAGGGACTTGGCGGAGGCATTGTGGTGGGAAACTCTTAAAACGTTTCGTGAGAGGAGCGGAGAACATGACTTTTGAGACCACTATCGCAGGAAACGGAATGGTACTTTACTACCATTTCGGTATTTTACTGCAGAATATTGTCACAGTTTGGTCCTGTTTCTACCACGTGTAGGCATTTTGTCCGCAAGTTCCTCAGGTGACGGCGCTTATTCCCCCGTTCCTGCCATCTCTTCTTCTGTTCCTGGCTCTGCCGCTACGGTGACCACGGAGCACAGTATATCCAGTGGTTCTGCATGCTGTCCTAATGCTAATATTGTTATCCAGGGCTCTCAACCGCAAACTACCCTTTGTTTTCGTAGCTGTATTATCTGGGCCAATATATCATACTGCGTTCTCATATCGCGGCCTACACGTGTCGGCCTTTCGTCTACCCTCCGCTAACACTCCGCGATAGAGCTTGCCGAATCTGCTGGGCACCATTTGGCCGCTTAATACACTGGCTTAATCCTCTTCGGTCGCTCAGTGGAGGATCGCGTACCATAGTACGTATCAAGTTTTCTACGACACTCGCGATGGACTCAATCACCGTCTCCCAGTTAGATCTTTGGCGATGCAAGATCACCTCGAATCAGCGCACGAGCCAGAGCTCCCTGTAGAGCTCATAGAAATGATTCTCAATCACCTCGAGGGCGACAAAGATGCTCTCTCGACGTGCTCGCAGCTACGCCGGACGTGGCGCCCGCTTGCACAACAATGCCTCTTCCGCGAGTGCCATCTGACTATCGAATGGAACCGCACATTCACTGCTCTCGCCGAGTTCTTCTCCGCTTCGCCTCATCTCGCCGCTTGTGTCGAATCGCTGCGCTTGACGCTGCCGTACATCGTGAAAGACGCGCCGCGATCATATCACTCTCCCATCCTCTTGCCCGACTTGGTGTCCTTCATCGACTCCCTTCCTGCCCTGAAATCCATGGAATTTGACGGCGTGTTTCGAGAGATGGGCGAAGTTGACGGCCTCTCCGGTGGCTTGCGCATGTCGACGTCCAAGAAAAAGCAGAAGGTGGTCCTAAAGAACGTCGACTCCCATGCAGACGTGATGCTCCTCACCATCTTGCTCTTTCCTTACATCAAGGAGCTTTGTCTGCACAAGCTGCGCAAACGTCACTACTGCAAGGACGCAGCGACGTCACGCGACTTGGAACGGGTGCTGTACGCTCTTCGTCACAATACCGGAGAGCCTCAACGTTAGATCGGTAGTCTTCCGCCATCCTAGTGCTATGGCCGCCTTCGTGGACCTCGTAAGTGGTGGATCCGGCGTTTCTGCCGTTCATTCGATCTCGCTTGTGTTCTGGCGCAGCGAGTGGAAAGAGTTCACTTTGACAAGGTTTTTGCGACTCGTCCACGCAGCACCACACCTGGAACATCTCCACTTCAAGCTGCTTATCAGCCCTGCGTTGCGCAGTACGTAATCTATTTCGATTCGGTAGGATGATTGGCTAATGCATGTCAGGACAGACTCCATTGCGGACACTGAAGTATTATGGGGTCTGTCGGCCGCTGATGACGCGATGGCAGAGCTGCCCGACCTCAAGGACGTTATATTTGCCGTCGGCAACGAGAAGGAGAATTACGAACACTTTCATTTCGAAACTCAGGTCGCTGCGCGTTTCCCAGCGCTCGTTAGCAGAGGTGTGCTGCATTGACCGATGAAGACAATCAGGTACGCACATACATTTATTTCACACAGCCTGATATTAGCTACGGCGAACAGGACAAATGAATTTTAACACCTCAATGTGTATCAAAATACCCAAGTACTGATGGACGGTCCTGAATCGCCATCGTATACCAAACAATGTATATATGTACCGTACGCCGTGCTCGCCGCCTTCTCTCTACGCTTCGGATAACGTAGTTTATAGTCATCATAAATGTACCAAGACGACCGTGTATACTTCTCAGACTATGTGTGACTTTTCGCTCCCCATATACGCAACCTTCACACGTCGAGTCCCCAGCCCGCGCGCGATGACCGTCTGCGGGTCGCCAGGCACGACATCCAACGCGTTGTCGCTCCACTTGACTTCTACATCGTCTTCGGCCCCACTTTCACTGTCCACGCTGAGCACGAGCGCTTTCACAGGCCGCTCCACGCTGACGGTCACTTGCTTGCCGTCGGCGGTGACGAGTAGCGAGAGCCCGGGGTCGGGGAATTCGACGTGCCGGAAAGGCTGCGGCCAGTCGCTGTAGCGCGCGATGACGGCACCGGACGCAATGTCGACGATGCAGGCGTGCACCACCACGGAGTGCGACGAGGTCGTGGGCGGTTCGTGTTCGTCTACTGGGTCTGGGATTGGTGGGCAGGGGCACGGTATGGAGAGGAGCTCAGTCGAGCGGTTAGGACCGAGCTGGGCGTCCTGAGCCTCCGTATGGGTCCAATCAGACGAGAGGTCGTAGCAGGACAGTTCGAGACGGACGCTGTGCGTTGAGAGGGTGCTGTTTGTTGCCCATATATCGATTGTCGCGCCAATGGACTGGAATGCGCCGAATTCATAGAACTGACAGCGCAATCATTGAACGTCTTCAGGCGAGACACAAAAATGATGGTAAGACTCACTTGCACCGGTCTGTCGTTTGATCTGTTCTTGGTTACCTAAGACGATGATGAGCACCCTCCAGGAATGAGAAAGGGTGGCGCATTGGGCTCACTGTTCTGTATATCCCGACAGTGATGGGCCTGAGTTCTCGGGCGATAGTATAATATGCGGGCTTGGGGCGCAGCTTTTCAAGAGAGCACAGCGTCAGAGCTAGTCATTGCGACAGGATGCGACGTACAAAGTAATCTGCTAGAGCCCACGATGTGACTGGCCAACAATCGTTGAGTTGCCATACTAGAGCCCCTGCGCACTAAACAGTCTCTGATCAGCTGTATTATCAGATATATCATCGAAATGGACATACGTATTCTTTCCCAGGCCCCCTCCACTCCCGCCTCCATGCGCGGTATGCTAAGCTGACGGCCTCGGACTGCATGATTTGCGTGTTAAAGATGTGTCTATGGTCACATCAGTACAAAAGTCAGTGTGCTAATTCGGACAGTCACATAATCGCGGCCAGGTGGACGTACGTCTCGAAGTCTCCAGTGAGCCTAAAGTTCTCGTTCATCACGATGGCAAACCGCCGCTCGTGCCCGCCTGCACGGTTGTGCTGTGCCATAAGCTTAGACTGTGCCCATCGCTCGCGCGTGTTGCCGTTCAGCCAGTAGTCGACCGTCCGGATGTCGGGCATCGCTGGAATGCCGAATTCACTGGCGGAATCATCTAGCATGCAGCCCATGTCGCGGTAAGGTACCAGACGCCTACCTGACGAAGCGCCCGCCCATCGTCGGGTACTCCTGCCACGCTCGTTCCTTGCCACCCCAGATATCCCATTGATGGACGTCGCCTACGGTGGGGTCTGCAGTGTCCCAGCCCTGCCCGCCGTAAGGCGAGCCACGGTGGTATGCGACCGGCGGATCCGTCAGTTTCTGGACGATATCCGGGAGGATTGATTCGTAGAGGACCCGCGCGGGAAGATCTTTGACATCTATGAATGCTTGCATCAGACGACAGGCAAAGAAAAACTGCCATAACGACGTACCTCCCCATTGCAAAACTTGCTGGTAGTCTGACTGGCGCGTGAGTATGTGCAAGACTTTTGAGCTTATGCCCGCTGAGAATTACACACCTTCGTTGTTGCCGCAAAACAACGCGATCGATGGGTGATGCCTGAGTCGTTTGACGTTGTCCTCCGCTTCCTTTGTCACGCTCGCTACGAATTCAGGGTGTGCCGGGTACACGCCACACGCGAACTGGAAGTCCTGCCACACGAGTATGCCGAGCTCTATCACGGAAAGCAGAGCGTAAGTCGCTGTCGATACCTAAGCATGTCCGCAAGCTTACCGTCGCAGATGTCATAGAATGCGTCCGTCTCGTACACACCGCCGCCCCACAGCCGGACCATGTTCTGATTGCCATCACGCAAAAGGGTAAGCCAGGAACGATACCGATCCGGGGAGATCGTGGTGAGGAAGTTGTCCGCCGGGATCCAATTCGAGCCTGTACAAGACGCAGCGTCAAGGTGAAATCCCCTAATTCCGTTACGCAGACCTGACATGCGAGCACATACCTCCCATAAACATCTTCACCCCGTTGACCTCGAAGAGAAAGGTCGTGCCTTGCCCATATCGATCTGGTTCAGACAGTGGCTCTTGCACGAGCCAGGTCTGACGAAATCCGACCCTATGAATCGAGCTGTCAAGTATTTCCTGGTCCTAGAATTAGTATGAGTATCTCGCCGATCGGTGCGCCGTCATCCATCCGCAAATAAAACGGCACCTGTCCTGATAGAATAGTCTCCACATCGTAGAGATTCTGTTCTCCGTACCCAACTGGCCACCACAACTCCGCCTGACCCTGCAGATTCCATTCAGTGACGACGTTCTCCGCACTATCATTGTTGATCCAAGCGCGCAAGATGGTCTCTTCCCGAACGATCGATTCGCTGCCTGCGCGACGTAAGATGCAGCGGATGGTATACGCATGGTCGCGTGCTCCCTCCAAAGCAACATCGAGCGCGAGCCTCGGAATCAGAACGCCATCTTGCTGCGCTACGACGCTTGCGCGCGGTCGGACGGAAGCGAGTCTGGTGGTGTATGTGATGAGGCTGATCGGGCGGTACGGGCCGCACGTCATGAGCTCGGGGCCCCAGTCCCATCTGCCAATTGCCAGCGCATCAAGCAACAAGGGAGTCAGTATCCGGAACAAGCGATAAGGAGAGGACGTGAGGAAGTAAAGGAAGCTCACCGCCAGTCGTACTGCGCCTTGCGCACGTACACGCGACTTGGGTCGCCGAGGTTCCCAGACCCCGCGCGCACGCGACCATATCGTTCCTCGAGCACCTTTGCTGCGGTTTTGGCAGACTTGAAGTGCAGAAGCAAGATGTTCTCGGTTCCATCTTTGAGAGAATTCGGCTGTATGGGAATCTATGTATGCATATTCAGGGAGAATCAGTAGACGGGACGCCGGAAGATGATTTTCACGGACAGAATAGGAGCGGAACATATTATCTGCCTCGAGAATCCTGGTCCCGTTCTGCGCGGCGGACATAATCGCGTGTCAGGGAAGAGAACAACACGATCGGAAGGATACGTACTAGATATACATCACATAACGTATCTAGCCCTTCAAATTTGATGAAGGACGAAGCTTGCTCGATTTCCGAGTGCGAGAAGCGGCATAGATACAGCCAATTACTCTCTCCGACCCCTGCAAGGTAGAAACAACACGACTCCTTCAGTATATTCAACCGTTCTGTATAAGTCGCTAACGGTGCTTACATTGCACTTTGTGCTCGTTTGACTCCAGGTACGGATCTGGGATCAGTCCTGCATCTTTGAGTTCGACGTGGACCTCAGACGGAAAATGTTTCGCTGGACGCCACTGCTCTTCATCTGAGTGTTCGCTAGAAGATAAACCGGAGATATTCTCGGTTTCCGTTGCTTGCCTCCATCGCCAGCCTGTGTCCAAAGTGCGGACGCTCGTCCGCATGGCTTATCGATATCGGTGGATGTGGTCAGGACGAACGTGTCGTGGAAGGGTCCGCAGTGAAATGAGAAGGTAGAAGGTGCTTTGAATGTTCTATGTACACGCAGAAGCAATACAGCGACGCTAAGAGACAGCTCAGGTGATGCGGTCGGTTCTGAGAAGGCCTGGAGGCGTGACAAGGACGTCTGGAACCCAGGAAATGTTGTTCTGCCGAGACGGTGGCAGACGTGATGCGTACTGGCCACTGCTATATCACAGGGCGTTGAACGTCGGTGTACCCAGGGAATGAGGCCCGTAGAAGGAGAACAAAACCATCGGCGAGCCAATTCGAACTGGGTAGATGCGGAAGGAAATCCGCTGAGCGCTCGTGGGGACCATTGCCGTGATACGTGACACGTGACTGCCGTGTACGCCGCTTAGACGCTCAGAGAAGGTACAGTGCTTATATCTAACGGGATGTCCTCTCACGCGTCGACTCAGAGGCCATCTTTCGCCCACACCGTGATCATACAGACTTATCTCCAGTAGATTCAAGTTTGACTTGTCTCGTCTGCCTTTTCCACTCGGAACATCGCGTGTCGGTAGTCAAACTGACAGCATGGAACACGACTTGGCCCGGGACAGAGCCCTGGTATGTTACCCCACAACATCAGCGATGGTATTGAAATCCGAGCATCTCCAGAATCTTATGATGAGGGTACCCCCAAACCCGCTGACTGGTTTGCCTGATACCGGCGACATCATGCGGTTAGTCTATCATGTCGGTGTCAAAGCTCACACGCGCGACTGAATGAACTTCTGTTATCCAGTTATATGATGAATAATATGCACGACCCCGACGCCCGCGAATTCTTCGACGATCTTAAGAATATCGCCTGTCAATCCATGCAGAGTCCGACCGATTTCGCCACCGTCGATTGGAACGCTCTGTACTCGACGATGGATCCGCAGAATGCAGAAGACCAGTGGGTGATACGCCTAGAACGTGGTCTTGCTTACGCTGAGGACAAGTTCATCGACGTCAACACCGCAGCCAATACGCCTGGCGCACAGCGGATGATTATTATGACGTGCCACACGCGTAAGGATCGCATACGATGGGTTTCGAATTACAACGGACTTCCGAACGCCGACGAGGTTCTGACGTATGTCCACTTCGCGGAAGGGAACACCGGTGTACACGGCGGCGCTAACAATAATGGGTGTAGATTTGTGAAGCGTACTATGGCTCGTCCGGTTCCTCCACAGAAACCCCTCGTCCCGTGGAGCCTGGTCCTCCCGATGGAACTTGAGGTCCACGAATCGATCCTTCGGCCATTCTTCCGCTCGATACCGGCCCCGTTCGTGTGGCACATCGAGACGTCCACTCAAGCCAACGCGCACAGCGACGCGGCATGGGCGGTTCGGTGTCGCGAGTACGACGCGTACATCGACATCGCAGAGCTTCAGAAGAAGACCGGGAATCAGGCATTCAGACTCGGAGCGGCGCAGCGCAGCACCGCATTGACGTTCTACGACGAGGCACTCCGGAATGCTGAGCGCGCGTTGGAACAGGAGCTAGGAGAGGACCGCGAGAGGAGAGCACGGCACCTGGAGGCGGTCCTGTATTCCAATCGCGCAGCGGCATTGATCATGGAGGGCGAGGGAAGGAACGTGGCGAGAGCGCTGGAAGACGCAATAGCCGCCGAGAGCTCGAATCCTAGCTACGCAAAGGGGTAAGGATCTATCTCCTTCGTTCGTGAGGAATCTGAGTGGCTGATCCTGTGCATCCAGGTATCTGCGCCAAGCTCGCGCATATGAGGCCTTAGGCGAACCGGACAAGGCCAAAGCGGTTCTCAACAGGGCTCTGGCTCGGGATGATCTGCAGGGCAATGCAGGCCTGTTGGCGATCCTAGAGGAGTTCCACAGCAAAGAGGTCGACTGATTTCTCTTTCCGCGTGGGTATCATGTCGTCGAAAACGCTTCTCCGTAGTCCGTACTGTTTTGTTTCACTCCCGTCCCATGAGTCGTTGTATGGAGAAAATGAAACGCAACATACGTGTATATTAATCACAGAATTCCGCAACAGCTTTCGACGTATGCCAGGTTGGTGAACATCGAATATGCTGTTCACCATGTCGCAAATCGCAAATTCGCCGCGAAGCGTGACGCCGTAGCGAGGGAATGTGTGATAGTAACACGTGACCGTTACCGTGACATTCACGCGAATATAATTGCGTCGCGCAACTTGAATCTTGACAAGATCGCTGTCCTGCTGGATGTTGAGCGACGAACAGCCACTTTACAGAGTGTATTCCCAATAATATGGTTATGGTTCGGTTCTTGTTGCTCACAGAATGCTCTCGATCAGCACGGCGTTGACGCCCATAAACAATATTTCAGGTCCCGACGCGCCTCGAAAACTCCAACAACAACCACGACATCGCCCCTCAGCTGGTCTCTCAGTCGCCTGTTTCTTCTGCACAGACCGCCCAAAGCACTTTGCACTACCCCGTATTTTGGCTAATTGTGTCCAGACAGAGTATAGATCGCAGAAAAACATGTCAGAGGATGGCGGACGAGGGAAACATGTCTGGAGCGAGCGGCTGCAGAAGTCGAGCATGGATCCAGACAAAGTGTTGGTACGCAAACAAGTCTTGGTATTCCTCTGCGTTATTATATGACCTTCAATTGTCAACGCCGGTAGGAGTTCGCGCTGAAAATTCCTCCTGACCCCCTGACGGGGAAGAGAGACCTCGAACGGTACGTCCTGTCCTCTACTGCTCTGCTAACCCTATATCGACCGTTTCTCTAGCTATTTGATGAACAACATGCAGGACCCCGAAGTTCAAGCATTTGTGCAGCACATGTACGAGGGCTGGGAGCGCGAAAAGGCTGTGTCAACGGACTTATCTTCATTCGACTGGGCCTCGCTGGCGTCAACAATCACACCAGACACCCGGAGCGGTGTATGGATGATCAGGCTCATTCGTTCACATGCCGTGGACGCGTCAGGGAAAGCAATTGACGACGAAACTGCCCAGCGCACGCCCGGTGCGCAGAGACTGATGTGCCTCAGCTGCGAGCCATGTGGCGGGCCCCAGCGGTTCGTGCAAGAGTACAGGGGGCTTCCAACTTCTCAAGACGTGCTACAGTCTGTACACTTCTCGTTGCAGGCTGCTCGCACACATATTGACCAACTCTATACCTATCTGTAGGTTCATCAAACGCAGCATGGCACGCCCGTTTTCTGTCGTCGAGCCTGCGCTCCCCTGGGTGCTCTATATGCCAATCGATCTAAAAGTACACGAGCCCGTGCTCAAGCCATTTCTCGACTCTCTGCCCGCACCGTTCTCGTGGGCTGTTGAGACGCCGGAGGAAGCTGAGCAGCACCGCGAGATCGCGTGGGCTGGTCGGCTGAGCCGCTTCACCGGATACACAGAGATTGCAGAAAAGCATAAAGCGTCCGCGAACTGGGCCTTCAAGCGTGGCGAGCGGCGCGGCGCGCTGCAGCAGTACCGGGAGGCCATCGAGAACGCGCGGCGCGCCCTGGATGAGCTTCTCGGCGACCAGCACGAGAAGCAGGCGCTCAGGCTACTCGCCATCTTGTACGCGAACCGTTCTGCGGCGTACCTCCTCGAGGGCGAGGGCATGGACGCCCAGAAGGCCTTGGAAGATAGCGAGATGGCGGAGAGGATGGACCCGGGCTATGCGAAAGGGTGAGTGTCTGTCATCCCCCGAATACTTGATGGTCGTTGACGAGACGTTGTGAAGCTATTACCGACAAGCACGCGCACATATAGTCTTGGGCAACCCGACGAAGGCGCAAGAGATACTTGGTAGCGCCTTAGCGAGAGAGGATCTCCAGGATACCGCAGGACTCTCAGCTCTTCTCAAAGAGCTTCAAGAGAAGACAGCAGAACCTTCAACGTGAGCATTTGGTCGTGAATGTGACGCCATGATTATCGTACATCTCCATGTGAACGCGCTAGATAATATACTACCATCGTTCTAAGCTAACTGGCGCAAGGCATACTCAGACGCAGGGAGGGCTAGGTCTCGGTATGTAACTCCTCCCTACTCAACGATACTGTCGCATTTTTCATGCATCGCGCTCAAAATCTCTTGTAAGCCGCTGTCCCCAACGACGTGCCTGACCATCGCATTTCGACGACTCGCCTCGCCTAAACACGTCACAAGCCGACCGAGCGCGCTCGTCGAGGACAACCCTCTTGACGCGACGGCAGCAGCAAAAGACTGCGTCGCCGCCCCGCCTGCTGACAGTCTGCAAGTACCATTCAGCCCTGAGCAAGTATCTGGATGCGATGACCTGTGCCACTCACCGGTTGGCGAGGCAGGTTAGAGTTTCTTCGAGTGCGTCTAGCGTGCTGGAACTGCAGCTTCCGAGGACGTTGAGCGCAGAATCTCGTTGATCGTCCGAGCCCGTAGCTTGGTGGACGAGACAGTCGATGGCGAATTTGCGGAACTTGAGATCGATGCTGCGGTCTTTGCTGCTCGGAAAGGTCACACGCGCCAGTGGCACTCAAAAGACCCTGGCAGATGCGATGCTCACAATTCTTCGAACAGCCACACCAGGCTCTCAGGATCCGCCAGCCGCCGCTCGCGCTCGAAGTCAGCAGGACACCTGCCGCTTTGTGCAGCAACGAGCACCTCCAACTGCTTCACCGGCCTGTACCACTGCCACGCCGAGTAATCGCACTCTCCTGTCAGTTGATACTCGATGTCATCGACAGTGATGGAGAGCTGCATGTAATGCGCTTGAGTAGCGATGTCCCAAAACCAATCCATCGTCGTGTCAGATCCGACTATTTGACGCGCCAACGGTGCTCGAAGGGTGTTGTGGAATGCTGCGGCTCCGAGAGTGAGGCAGACGACTGCGCGGAGAGAGGCTGGGCGCGGTCCGGATTGTGGATGTGTGTCATTGAGCCAAAGCGAGCGCAGATCCGCGACGAAGTCGTCGTCGACTAGTAATGCGCCCGCCCGCTCGGCGTGTTGTAGCGTATGCGCAGCAAGGAGCAGGAAGGGAATGGCTGACTGGATCGGGTCGTGATCCGGCGCGCCCATCTGCGCACGTACATACGCGATGACGGCCTTCTGCGCATCGCCTTGCTCATCCGTAGCGAGGAAAGTTACTAACGCCTCAGATTCCGGGGGTAGGGCCGTGTGCGAGAGGGCCACCCCATTGTAACGCGTCGCGAACTCATTGATGACGGGCGAGCACTCGAGCACGCTCGCGTACGTGAGCTGGTCAGACTCGTATGTCCGCAGCCACAAAAGGTGGACGTGCGCTTCGTCAAACGCAGCGTGGACGATGTTTGGGTGGTGTTCCAGGAGTGCGAGAAGGAAGTGGGGGAAGTGCGAGGTCAATATGCCTGGATAGTCCACTTGTGAGGCCGGGCTTTTCGCTTTGGGGTACTCGAGGGGGTCGTATTGCCTGCGGAAGACGCGGCTTAGTCGATGCGCAGCGAGGAAAGGTGGAGGGAAGCTGCGCACCATCCAGTCAAGCGCCACGCAGCGAGATGCCTGAGCACCGTTATAGCGAGTCCCTCGTACGCGTCGCCTGCGGAGTCTTGTGCTACGTCTCGGGCCTGCCATTCGCGTCGGAGCGTGTCCCACACAAACTCCTCCATAGAGCGAGCACCATGTTCATATATGGCGCTGATAACCAGTGAACATTAGCCCCAAACACACCTACAACATACGACTTCCGCACACCTGACGACGCTGACCAAGTCGTCGAACGCAGACGGTGCGTCGGGAAAGACTGCCGTATACCAGCCTGGTTGGATACGTATCGACGTAGCATGGTGTTGAATGATCTTCAGCCTCAGCGATGACGAGAGGTTACCCTCGAACACAGCGCTGTGGCAGCATCAGGTTCGGCGTCTACAGTCAAAGCGCACTGGACCCACCTTTGCAGCTGCAACCACTTGTCGCGCATCACGCGGAGGTCGTTCTCGCTCGCTCTTGAGGGCGAAAACATGTAGCTTTCCTTAACAAGGTGCTTGAATTGTAGGTCGGCCTGCATTGTGCGGACCTTACGCGAAAGAGCGGCCATGACTCCCTGAAGCCTCGCGATACTGCGCGAGTACAGGCACCAGATCAGAAAGTTGTTGAAGAGCAGCTGACCGCAGACAGAGAGAAGGCCAGGCGCCGCAGTGGGCTGTTTAGTCGAGGCTAAGGAGGGCGTGATTTCCTTGTCGGTCACGGTAGTATGCCTATTTCTTAGCTCGGACGAAGCCACCTGTGACATCGCCAACGGCACCGAACCGGGCTGAGGACTGAACAGGGGTTGCGAGATGCTGTGCAGTCCAGTAGTGAGTTGCAGGAATGATGTTGGTCAGAGACTGAAAGTGTGGTGATGGAATTCATCAGATGCAGCTCTTGATCTTATCGGCACAGCTGGAGGCCATCCGATGTTGATCATGCCACTCGTTCGTATGTCGCCGCACAGCCTGGGCAGTCGAATAATGAGTACGTACCAGCTATTGAGGTTCAGAAGTGGGTTGCGAGAGACCGATGAGAGTGCGCAGTTGCAAGAGAATGCTCGATTGCTGCGCAACGCGAACAGGTGAACATGTGAAAAGAGTATATATCCAGCATAGTACGCCGCTTCCAATGAGTTTGAAGGCGAGACGGGGCTACATCGCCGCGTATGTGGTCGAAGGTGCTCAAATTGCCTTGACGAGGCCGTCGATTGACGGTCTCAAGACGACGGGTGGCAAAGCGCGACTGGAGCGAAAACGAGAGTGTTCGACGCTCAGAGCGCTCAGAGGCTCGTCGATGGGGATGACGCGTCCACTACAACGACGACGTCGCTAGCATTGGAATTGCGTTTCTTCACCAGACGTTTTTTCTTCTGATTGCCTATGTGTGAGAGGGGCGGTCAGTCACTGGAGTCAACGCAAAGAGGCACGGAACGCACGCTTTCCCCCCTTTGACTTCCGTTTCTTCTCTACCGTATCCACGATATACTCATCATGCTCATCCTCAGGCTCATCGATAGGACACCCACACCGTCCGCAAGTGCACTTCGCACAACTGAGCCGTTCTGCCCAATATTCGCGACGCAGACGGTCGACTTCTAGGACGTATGGCCGACCGTAGCCGACGCTGGCCTGCGCACACGGTATCGGATGCTTGTCGAGAGCATGCTCAAACGCGAAGATGGCGTCGTCGAGGTAGATATCGTCGCCAGAGAAGTTGACGACCTGAACATAGGCAGAGATGGTGTTGGGTACAGTGATGGGCTCGCCGCGGGCGACGAGCGCGTCGAGAGCGATCTCCAGGTTCCGTGACATGCTGAAGACCCAGCAAGTGTTCGAGATGAGATGATAGAGGTAAGCTGAAGAAGAGTCACGCACCTGAGACGCCTTTAAATACGCTCGGTGCCCGCAATCAAATCGCGTGTCGGACGTGAAAACAAAGGGCGCACATAGCGGCCACCACGATGTGCAGACTATAAACCATCTCGAACACAAAGAGATATAGGCTTTGAAGATCGGGTCATGGCGACCGTCGCGGTGAGAACAACGCCAGTCTCCATTTCTTGACCTTCCCAGTTTCGCCTCGCACGACCCCGAAGACACGCGACCATATGCCGAAACGGGACGTCCACTCTCGAGTTGATCTCAAGTTGATCCATCACGGCCGGTATGTACAACCTTCTCTCCTAAGAATACGTGGAAAGAACTTATATCGAGGTAAACTACAGAGAGATTTCTCCCGGATCGGATGATCTTGCGGTTCGCGCGAAGCTACAATCGCGTTTACGCCGCCTCAACGCCTCGTCTAGTCCTCACAAGACATTTATCGAACACTCAAAAGTGTGTGCCTGTGGCCATATCGCGGTTTGCGTCGTACCTGCTCGGGCCCATACATCGAGCAACACACTCTAGAGCCGGCACGGATCGTGAGATGTCTTCCGAGTGGCAAGACGTTCCTCAGGGCGACGAGGGTAGCCCGCCATATCAGGTGTATACGGGGATAATCGAGAGACCGGAGCAAGATACCAGAGAGTATCGTGTTCTGCGTCTCAGCAATGGCTTGAAGGTGGCACTCGTGCACGATCCAAAAGCAGACAAGGCGGCAGCTTGCGTCGACATCGCCGTCGGGCATCTGCAAGATCCAGTGAGTGCCTACGCAACTCTTCGTCAGCTTGGCCTGTCAGGCTGCTAAAACACCTTACTAGTGGGACGTACCAGGATTGGCACACTTTTGTGAACATATGATTTCAAAGGTCAGATTTGTTCGATGGTCGCGGATCACCGGCCGCTAAGTACTTACTACTCAGCATGTCTGGTGCAGGGCTCGACGCCGTTTCCTGTAGAGAGCGACTTCATCTCTGTGAGTATCGCTCCTTCCGGCGACATCATACGTCTGCTCAAGCCATCCACATAGTTCATCTCTGCGAACGGCGGACTGCGAAACGCGAGCACGTTCGCTGAATATCAAGACTACTGGTTCTCGGTCAACCCTCCAGAGCTCTCCGGTGGCCTAGAGCGGCTTGCTGCCTTCTTCTACGCGCCGCTGTTCACCGCCAACCTCACGTCGCGCGAGATGTACGCAGTAGATTCGGAAAACAAGCGCAACTTCCAGAACGACATGCGCAGGCAATATCAGCTGTCAAAGTCGCTCAGTGTCCCCGGCCATCCGTGGACGAAATTCGGAACGGGGAATGTGGCGAGCTTGACGGAAGCTGCGAGGAAGAAGTTTCCCGACGATGACGTCCAGCTCGTTTCTGCCGACAAGCCTGAGGGAGACGGTGGGCCGGTTGGGAGAGAAGTGCGGCGGCGACTCGTAGAGTGGTGGCAGCAAGAGTACTGCGCAAGCCGTATGAGTTTGGCGGTCATCGGAAAAGGTACTTTACATCCGTCACGATTCACGGACCCGCTTCACATGAGAATTTGCAGAGTCTCTCGACGATCTAACTAAGGTTGTCGTGCCTCTATTCTCTCGCATTCTTGATAAAGGACTCGATCCGCGGCCGACGTTCACACAACCCGTCTGGAACACCGAGCAGCAGGGAGTAAGTCATGACTCCGCGCTCTGCCTGCTTCCTACCGGAACTAAGCATGCCACCTATCTCAGACTATAGTGTTCGTCAAGACGATCAAGGATTACCACGAGTTCAGCCTCACCTTCCAGATCCCGGACCAGACGGCGCTCTTCCGCACGCGGCCCGCCAGCTACATCGCCCACTTTCTGGGACACGAGGGCCCCGGAAGCATCTGCGCGTATCTGAAGAAGAAGGGTTACCTTCTGGATATCAGCGCGAGTCCGGGTTCTCTGAGGAATCGGAGTGTGCATACGTTTGATGTGGAGGGGAGGCTCACGCGCGAGGGGTATCGTGAGTTCTGATCATATGCCGACTGCGAACAGCTGGACACTGACATTGATATGTATCCACGAAAGTCCATTACAAAGAAGTAATACTCGCGATCTTCAACTACATCGCCATGCTCCGCGCGTCGGACCTCGAGCCCTTCCACTTCGAGGAGATCGCGCAGATGGGCGCGGTCGCGTTCCGCTTCCGCGAGAAGGCCCAGCCGCACGTCGACGTCAACGCGCTCGCCTTTCATCTTCTGCTCGATCCGTACCCAGAGCGCATGCTTATCAGTCGTGGGGCGCTGGACCGCGAGTGGGACGAGCCCGCTGTGCGCGGCCTCTTGGACATGCTGCGTCCCGAGCTAGCGCGCGTGTTCCTGGCGGCGAAAGACCACGATGCGGACGTTGTGGGTGTCAATGAAGAAGAGGGATGGGAGAAGGAACGGTGGTATGGGACGGAGTATCGGGTGAGAAGGCTTGACGAAGATCTTGTGGAGGCGGTGAGTGGCGGTCTGATATTGGATTTGGCTGGTTGCTGACAACCCTTTGGGATCTGCGCATTCGGTTGAAAAGGCAAACATGCCAAACGCAAATGCAGAGCTATTCGCGCCGTGCGCGAACCCTTATATACCCGAAGATCTATCTGTCGAGAAGCAAGAGGTCGACATGGTGAGTTTCCATTGATAATCGCGACATTCAAGTCGCGTGATTGCCCAGCCAAGATTCTGATATCAGCTGCAGCCGGCGAAAGCCCCTCAGCAAGTGCACGAGTCTGAGTCTGCGACGCTTTGGCATAAGAAGGACGATCAATTCTGGGTGCCGAAGGCCAACATCGAGCTGAATCTCTTATCGTGCGTAACTCAGATGTCTGTTGTAATTCGGTATACTGACCCTGATCACAACAGGCCGCTGGCGTATGCAACACCTCGACACGCGGTCATGACTCGGTACGTCTTTCACATAGTTATTTACTCCATTCTGATTCTGATCCTGATATGTAGCTTGCTGGCTGACCTCGCGGAGGACGCGCTCGCGACACTCACGTACGACGCGTCCCTGGCCGGCATGCACTACGCCGTGTCGAACACGCGCTCCGGGCTGCGCGCGTCGTTCGTGGGATACAACGACAAGCTCGCGGTCCTCGTCAGGACGGTCGTGCAGAAGCTGAAAGACTTCCCGGTTGAGGATGCGCGCCTGAGGGTCATGGCGGAGAAGGTGAGGTCTTGCGGACGAGTTGGACTTGCGTTTCAAAGAGAAGAGGATGCTCATCAAGGCTCTTTTGGGAACAGGTCACGCAGGCGTACAAGAACTTCTACATGGGCCAGCCCTCCAGGATATCATCGTCGTACACCTCGGATTTGCTCACGCCCGTGAGCTGGTCTATAGCGCAGAGGCTTGATGAGATTCCGCGTTCGTATGCTTGCTTGCTCGCCGTTGCGCTCTGTCGCCGTTATTTATATATTTGTTCGACAGACATCACGAGCGACGACATCGACCGGCACAGACGCGAACTGTTGTCGAAGGTACACGTACAGGCACTCATTACTGGAAATATCAAAAATCAGGTTCGTGTTCGATATTTCGATGGCGCAGTCGAGGTTGGATGCTGAGTATATACGTAGGATGGCATCGCGATCATCAAGCTCGTCGAAGAGCTCCTCGCGTACCGCCCGTTGTCGCCCTCCGAACGGCCCGTCAATCGGTCTTTGCTGCTCCCACCAGGTATTTGTCTATCAAAGTACTCGTATCACAGGCATCTGACATAGATACAGGCTCCAACTTTACTGCCGCAAAGCAGCATGCCAATCCCAAGGAGCCCAATTCTGCGTTGACATATTATTGTCAGTTTGGAAGCCCCGCGGATGCGCGCCTGAGGGCTACCGTACAGCTCCTCGCGCATCTCATCAAGGAGCCCACGTTCAGCCAGCTGAGAACTGTGGAGCAGCTAGGGTATTATCTTGTTTTTTAGCGTGTGGTCTTCTAGTTCTGATGGTCAGCCCGTGTCCACAGATACGTTGTGTCAAGCTCGGTGTGGTCGTTCGTCGGATCCGTAGGCCTGGCATTCGAGATACAAAGCCTCAAGGCGCCGACGTACCTGGAGGAGCGCGTTGACGCCTTCGTAACGTCGTATCGTGAGAAGCTCGTTGGACTCTCCGCCGAGGAGTTTGGGAAACGGAAAGACGCGCTCGGGATGAAGCTGCTCGAGAAGCCGAAGAACCTGATGGAGGAGAGCAGCCGCTTTTGGTATCATATCGAGCAGGGCTACGAAGATTTCGCACAAAGTGCGTCTTTGATACGGTCTTCTCCGGGCTTCATGTTGATATTTGTGTTGCATTGCAGGGGAGACGGATGCCAACACCATACGGGAGTTACGACTTGAGGACGTCGTGCAGGCCTACGATGCGTGGATGATCCCGAGCTCACAGACTCGCAAGAAGCTGTCACACTACATGCTGGCTCATCAGGTCGAGCTTCAAGATCGAAAAGAGAATGCCCCAACGTCGATGATCCAGGACGAAGCTATGTTCAAGCGTGGTTTAGTTTGGTCGCCGGCTGCGGTCCCTGTGAAGCAGGGAGCCACCATGGTCATCGATCCTGGGATTTCGAGACAGGATGCTAGGCTTTGAACAGGGCGATACCGGTGAAAGGGATCTCTCTGTACATAACGAAAGGGTCGTCGGTGACCTTGATTGCTCAAGTCTGCTTACATGTAAACAACTAGCCGCTGACCCGTGCCTACGGCACTGATACCTACCCCATCTTCTCAGCTACGCTATGGTGGGAGGAACATCAATGACATGTTGCACGAGCTGCCAACCCCTGTTAACGCCAATACGCCTGCAACGGGAACAAGACGCAACGTTCCGCAACGGAGCCAGCTCGAAGCTCGCTCGAGGCTGGCGCACCGCGACGGTACCGCCAAAATTTTCACAAGGTAATTGTTGACTTAGCTGCAGTGGAACGGGAGAGACCCCGTTTATACGTGTAGCTCGCGTCTCCCTTCACGTGTGACTCGCTACGTCCATTCGAGCACCGCGTCGTTAGCCCAACCAATGGGCTGTCAGATGGCGCCGTTTGCGAGAGAACGACACCGAGACGCGTACACACTGCTTGCTTGATGCGTGAAATCCGCACGAAGAGAACCGCCACTATTTTCGTCACGACTACACAAGACACCACTCAGGATTTGTGCGAAGGTTGCGACGCTTTGGGTTTCCTTCTAAGTCCTCAGTGAGTGTACACTGCAGGCACGCACACGACATCTGTGAAAACGACACCATCAACAATCATTGTCAATCTCGAGGGTCCTTCCGACTCCTGCGGGGCATGACGCAGAATTCTTCCATTAATATGCAGACCACTTACCTTGCAAGGTGCACAACGGCACGCCAGTCTAAGGCAGGCCCGTGGACATAAAATACGATTTCTTCGACTTCACGCGTTGCTTGACACAGCGACACATCTACAAGCGAGATGTCAAAATTGGTAGATTTCAGGTAGACCTACAAGTGAGCTCGCTTCCATGGGCACGACACCATCAGTGGCCCTTTTTCCATTGGCGAGAAGCTCCTAGTACACAGCTACGCGTCGTGGGCAGAAGCGTCCTCGTTAGAGAATTAGAGAATACAGTGGCTCACGAGGCTCAGGGGTAGCGACAATGAAGTTGAGAGCGCAGCTACGCGTGACACGACGCGCCGCAAACGCGCCGTCCCATATACACCATAAGTACAGACCCGTCGGGGTACCGAGACTACCCGCCGGCTTTGCAGGATGCACAACCATGGCACACCATGCAGACCCGTCAGCGGGAGGTACATCCC
>ALYI01003940.1:0-28416 GCA_001969225.1 Ceriporiopsis andreanae CBS 279.92 | reverse complement strand
CCTTGCGGCACCTCTGCGGCACCTCTGCGGTAGCCCGCGGCTGCTCGCGGCTGCTCGCGGCGCCATGCGGCACTTTACCTATGCCCATCCCGACTCCAGCTGTATTTCGTCGTACGCTCTGCTCTGTGTAAGTAAGTCATCTTCCCGAACGACATTTTCGAAGTCATTATCTAGACTCCAGCGCGGTGGGCGTGACGGGACACCGAAATGCGATGTGTTCTGGGCCGGCCAATGATGTAGAGCAAAATGTAGAAGCGTCGAAAATTTGGCAAACTGCTGATACGCGCGGGAAGTTTAGTTTGTTGCGCTTTCGACGGGTCGACTGGGTACGACGGTTGGACGAAGATGCCCTTTTTGAAATGTATCTAGAGTGCTCAACGCGATGTCGAAGCGGGAGACGGGAAGGAAAGAAGAATATATTTATTTTTGATTGAGCGATGTGATTTGTGCTGCTCGTCGATGTGGCGAGGCTTCGCCTACACAAGTTGGTCCAGATTCATGTCAACATATGACTATATTCGGTGCATGCAGCGCGTGATTCGACTGAAATGGCAGAGCGATGGTATGTGTCGCGAGTCCGACTGCTCAGGGTACACCTGCGGCGGCGGCAAGTGCGGCGAAATTGGGTGTACCAAGACCGGTCACCTACGAGACCCAGTGTTAGCTCACAGTGCAAAATGATGCACTGTAGAATGCGTACGGGGTCCCACCCTACAGCTGCAGGAAAGCCGTCGGTTCCGCATCCGGGGTTGTTGCCAGTAGTGATGTCAGTGAAGGTCGATGCTGCGGGTCCATATAAAAACGGATTGAGGAAACCGAGGACAGATTCTCCGGCAGCAACCAACCTGTCGTTGATGAGCGCGATGATACTGGCGAAGATGGGGGTAGAGGCACTCGTCCCGTTGTTGTAAAAGTAGCCCCCCCTCCAGGCCATCTGTATGAATTCGCCAGGGGCGGCGACGTCGGGGTATGCACGACCGGTCCGATTGAACAGACCGGCATTTGTGCTTCCAAGCTGCGCCAGGTATGCGGACACAGCATCCGCTTGGTAGTCGGGAATCGAAAAGAGATTAGAGAAGCCACCGGACGATAAAGTAGCGGCAGTTGGGTAGACACCGGCGGTGGCACCGACCATCGTCACGCTTAATTGGTGTCAGCACCTCGCGAGTCTCGATCCTGAGGATAGGCAGCTGCACTCACTAGGGGCATCCAGAGGGGAAAGTGGGGACAAACGTCGTGCAGGTGTCGCCAGGAATGCCCGCAACGCCACCGTCGCCAGTGCAGAAGATGACAGAAGTGCCACGACAACCCAGCTGCGCATAAGCAGTACAGAGTTGTCTAGATACAACGGTCAGTGAGTGGCAGCATGACAGAGATAGCATTTACCGTATCAGGGCCGGCGAGTATACATTCTCGTTCGAATAGTAGCTCGTGCTCACAACTCGCGGTGGTGTGCTCTGACTCAGAAGGAAATTGGCCGTATTCAGAAAGCCGCCCATATCGTCCGTGGCAGGCCCTACGGAGAGAAAGGTCGTCGGGACTCCAGATGCCATGCCAACAGTGTACTGGATGTCGAGGTCAGCCTCGCTACCGGCCTCATCTACGTCTTGCGGGTTGATCCCGTCGAGAAGTGTCTCCAGCGCGAACGTATCCCCGAGGAGATCAGGTCGATACTTCGCCAGGAATTTCTAGGATGGACGTGAGCGGGCGAATGTTTTGAATGGTCTCGGCTCCTACCTGAAGATCAGCATCGTTGGCGTATTGTTCATAGTAACCGGTTACCCAGAGAGTGTTGCTCGACTCTGTAGCCCTGGTGGTTGGAATTCCGTATAAGTCCTGCAAGCACTCCGGGGTGACATAGCCAGAAGAGCAGGAATCTGGGAGCCTGTGCGCAGCGTTGGAAATCCTCTTACGGGCGTGCTTACTAGTCGATTTCGGCGCAATGCCAGCTGAGCGGGATGGAGGAACCGTAAAGCTACTCTAAGCCATCAGTACAAGGCTCAAAGCTGAAGAATGTGAGAGCGTACCTGACTGTCGGGTGCACGAGGTCGACGTGGGGGACGAGATCTGCGGGAACAGAATACGAGAGTGTGCGAACGGTCTCTTCGCCGCTGGCATCATGTCTGAAGACGGTGAATGTCGTATTGAGCATCTTGTTGGCCTTGCTGACCGGAATACGGAATGCAAGCCAGTCACCCGCCGGAGAGATAGTCTCAGCAGTGACACCGTTTTCTTCGAGCCACGTTTTCACAGCATGTACTGTCGCCTCGGTCGGTTTGACGAATACCTCGGTCTACACGCGTGTGTCAGGAGAATTCTGAAACATAGAGTCGGGTATGTAATACATGCCTCTTCCTTGGTAAGGTGCTGACCGTAAAGCGCGCTCCCGGGAGTACTGACTTCCATGAGCGTCCTGAGTAGGCCGTCACGGTCGCTCTGAGTCAGGGCGATGCGCATATTGAGGACGGTATCTGCAGAGGCAGCAGCCTGCTTGGAGAAGCCTGCAGGGAGGACCTGCATCTCGTGCACCGTCATGGTGGGACGGGGGACCGACTTACACAACGCGAGTGTAAGGAGCGAGGTAAAGAAGAGTCTGAAAGCGACCATGGCTATGCGTCCACGAGAAAGGGAAGGCTGAGATGGATGTCTGGTCGATGGAAACTCCCATCGTCCCCTTTTTATACGCGACACTGAAGACGGAGTTCTGGAAGAAGGATCATATCGAGACCTCTAGGGAAAGACTCGGTGAGACTTGAGCTGGCACAGCTATAGACAGACATCCAAATACCTTTTATGGCGCCATAGAAGGCATTCAACACCCACTTCAGATTTATATGGCGTTCGTGTATCTTTGGAACAGCTGGCAGACAAAGAGAACTCTCGGTCGCCGCCACCCCACACGGTCTGAATGACATCTAGAGATCGCGCACAGCCTATCTGGGATTCGGAAAGGCGGAGAGTACATCTCATGACCTCGACTGGCACAAATCAATATTCAAGGCGGTGAAAATGCTATGAATGTGATCGTGAACTCCCAAGCGAGTGCCGCCGACCCCACAGCGGCACTGATTCTGGCTCCTCCTCTACATAGTTTGGTGAATGCGCACGCCATCGTACCGCGTGGGCAGGCTTCCGAGCCACCGAAGGCGGTCGTGACTCCGGGTCCGCTGAGTCAAATGAATCCTGAATGACGTCGGACTGGGGATTCGGCAAAGCCCAAGGGAATCCGTGCAGCTAAGAGTAAGATAACATCCTAAAAAGTGAGTGATGAAGTCAGCAGTGACGAAATCATCCTAGGGCAAGCGATAGGGCGATGCACTGACTGGCCTACTTTCTTGACAGCTCGCGAGCGGCGAGATACAGGGCCACTGACATCTGAGAAAAGTCGTGCCGCGGCATTGGCACATAAGAATGCGGCGGTAATGGGAAGCTTTGTTACTGCCAGCACTTTCGCACTTTGAACATTCCTATCTTGGTGAAGGGGACAACAAGGAAAGTAAATATTCGCGAAGGTCGCTTAAAACGACTTCCCACGCACGTGCGACAATTTGATTGGCGCTTGCATGTGGCGTCGTTTCGACTCAACCTTACATTGATGCTTTCCTCGCTGGCATTCGGAAGAAAATTGTGGTGTTTCGTACTTGGCAGTCTCTGTATGCGTCCGAATTTTCTGACGCGACACCGCATCATAATTTGGTTTATGGCGAATTCAACTTGGCCACACAACTTGCGCACAAGAAACTCTCACACCAAACATTATCATTCGTTAGAGGTCACTTCAAGCCAACGTTTACAAGTTCGTACAGATCAAGACCGATTGAGCAAACCGAGTGAAGCAACTGAACTGCGAGTCAGACTGCTTAGGGTACACCGGCAGCTGCGGCAAGAGCCGCGAAGTTGGGCGTACCGAGACCAGTCACCTGCAAACTGTGGCGTCAGCCTTGCGAGCAAATGAACCCTGTGCATGAAAACATACGGGATCCCATCCAGTGGTGGTCGGGAATCCGTTGGTGTTACACCCGGGGTTGTTGCCACTCGTGATATCGGTGAAAGTCGACGCTGCTGGACCATACAAGAACGGGTTGAGGAAGCCGAGAACAGGTTTATCCGCAGCGATAAGCCTGTCGTTGATGAGCGAGATGATGCTGGCAAAAATGGGGCACGAGCAGCTGGTTCCCCCGACCAAATAAAAATTTTGCTGGTAGGCAATCGCGACGTCTTCACCAGGGGCAGCGACATCGGGGAATCCACGACCGGTGCGGTTGAACAGGCCGGCGTTGGTGTTACCGAGCTGGGCCAGATACGCGGAGACGGCATTCGCTTGATAGTCGGCAGTACCAAAGTAGTTCGAGAAGCCCCCGGAAGACAGCGTCGCAGCAGTCGGATTGGCATTGGAAGTGGCGCCGACCGATGTTATGCTAATGGTGCATAGTCACTAGCAAATTCTGGTACAATTGACATCTGAACACTTACAAGGGGCAGCCCGCAGGAAAGGTCGGTACGAAGGTAGTGCAGGAATCGTCCCGAGTACCTGCTACGCCACCATCGCCAGAGGAGAAGAAGATAGAAACGCCACGAGCGCCAAGTTGCGCATATGCGGTGCACAGCTGGCTGCGAGACATGGTCAATGAGACAGTTACGTAATAACATAGCAAGATTTACTTAGCCAGCGCACGCGAGTAGACATATTCATTGTTTCCATAGCTCGTGCTCAGGACTTGGGGGGGTGCGCTCTGCCCGAGCAGGAAATTGACCGTGTCCAACAAACCGCCAACCTGATCCGTGTACTGCGAGCCGACAGAGATAAAGGTAGTGGAGACCCCAGACGCGAGACCGATGGTGTACTGAGTGTCGAGATTAGCTTCGACACCAGCCTGACTCGAATTTTGCGGATTGCTGCCGCCATCAAGCGTCTGCAAAGCGAAGGTCGCGCCCGTGAGATCAGGACGGAAGTACTCCAAGAAGAGCTGCAGATGACGTGAGAGATGAGATGAAAAGCAAAATGTGGCACAACAGGACCCACCTGAAGGTCGGCATTGTTGGCATACTGTCCAACATAACCGGTGACCCCGAGGGTATTGCTCTTCTGTGTTGCCTTGGTGGTGGGAATGCCGTACAAAGCCTGCAAACATCCAGGCGTCACGTAACCAGAAGAACAAGCAGACGGGACGGCAGCATCAGAGGGAGCCTGCGCAATAGGCTTCTTGGGAGTCATGATGGTAGGCGGGGAGGACAGGGGGTCCGGGAAGCTATTTGTCGTGGGTATGAATTTTACGGCTCAAGAGAAAGATATTGTACGTACCTGACCGTCGGGTGCACCACGTCGATATGTCCCGCAATATCGGCTGGGACAGAGTACGAGAGTGTGCGAACGGTTTCGACACTACTTTCATCGTGCCTGAAGACACTGAACGTCGTGTCGAGCATCTCGTTGGCTTTCCCGACCGGAATCGAGAATGCGAGCCAGTCGCCAGCCGGGGAGATAGTCTCGGCGGTAACTCCGTTGTCCTTGAGCCATGCGCTCACAGCTTGCACCGTCCCTTCCGACGGCTTGACGAAGGCCTCAGTCTACATGCCGACGTTATGAGCATTCAGCGCGGAAACACAATTTAACGCGCGACACATACCTCCTCCTTAGTGAGATGTTGACCGTACAGTGCGTTTCCGGGCGTGCTGACGTCCATGAGAGCCTTGATGAGACCATCGCGGTCGCTCTGTGTGAGGGCAATGCGCATGTTGAGGATGGTATCGACAGAGGCAGTACCGTGCTGCGAGAAGCCTCGAGGGAGAACCTGCGTCTCGTGGACCTTCATTGGGCGGCGGGTGGGCGTGGTGCCCAAGGCAAGCAGAAACAGTGAAGCGAAGAGCAGTAATGCAATCATGGTGGTGTGTCCGTGGCCGGTGAAAAGTCGGGTAGGGGCAGCCTAATTTTCTCTGGTTTCGTAGTAGCCTCTTTATACTTGCGCAAAACTAGTTTCAATAGCAGCAACGTGTGGGTGCAGACTACTAAAGAAAAATTGTGAGATTGGTACATCCGAAGACGAGCATCCGGATACCATTCCTCCTATGCACCGGGTGGCATGATACACCATCATGATCATGCGGTGGCCTCAAGTAGAATTGAAGACCCTGTATGTACTAAGCGAGTGTCTGGTGCGACTCAAAATGCCCTGGTGTCAGCGAAGCACACAAGGAGCATCGTCTTGGCAAGTTCTATACTGGTCCACAAAGACGTTGTTATCTTGCAAATGTGTAGTGTGCACATACAGAAGAGGAGGGATGTCTGGGTACGCGCATGCCACCGTGATCTGTCTGGACATTATAGTGTATAGGGATGCCTCGAGCCGAACAACGACCGGGTGCACCAGAGCATCGAATTGAAGCGAAGCAAGCGCCACTGACGAGGACGGCCTAGAACGTTGAGTACTGCCGTAACTAGCGGCACGCTATGGTCCGCGTTAGTAGGTCTCGTACCTCAACGGAATTCGAAGACGTTTACAATTCACTCAACTGCTTGCACATAAATGACAACGCGGCCACGATGTTCGGTATTGTTGTCGGTCGGCCTTCTAGAGATGGAAAAGGTTGCATAGTCAGAACAGGACTGGATTGAACGCGGAGAAGGGTTGCCGGAGGAGGGAGTACTCATTGATTACGCCGCTCGTGCTCATCGGCGTTTCGAGGTGCTGATGTACAGCGTCGTCTTTAGTCCCGCTAAAAGATGAAGCTGAAGCCGGGCAGAGATACGTATGGGGGAGACAATAGCCAAAACGCTTCTAATGATGAAACTGAACAAACGTCTCGAAAGCGGAAAGCGGAAAGCGGACAGCGACGAGTTGTTTCACGTGCGACACCGTGATTGGCGCCTTGCTCTGTGGCGTACGTATTAAGTACGCCACGGTTCATGTAACTCGATACACTGCCGTGCAAACCGTCAAGTAGTAGTGAGAGGTTGAATAGGAGAACAAAAACGCCGTGCGTATTCCGCCACGTGTGAGTGATTGGCGCCCTCCATCGTGGCGTACGTACCTGAGTTACGTTATGTAACGTAGTTAGCTTTTGAAACTCAGTTATCAGTTGTCGTGCTGCACCCGGCGGCGAACTTGAAGTAGGTTTTTCATTCGCCTCTCGATAATGACGTTCACACGGCCGCGCTTTGTGCTTAGATATCGGTATATGACGCCACGTCTTGGGCGGCAGCAGTTGCTATGCTCAGCCAACGCGAGAGCGCAAAGCAGTGCGGCGAGTACAAATATTGCCAGGTTCAATCCGTCCCCCTCGTACAGATTATCGCAACCTCCAAATCCAAACTGGGACCTGGGAGATGGTTTGCCGGTAGACACGCCGCTGTCAGCAGACTGGAAAACTGATGAGGGGCAAGGATGGAAGAGCTGGGCAACGTCAGAGATCCCCGGCAGGTGAGGAGTTTATTTAATCCGCGATTAAGCAGCGAAATCAAATATGAACGCACACATAGGGATATCTATCGCCTGCTGACAAGTGCCATCGTTCCACGACCGATAGCCTTTGTGTCCACGATATCCCCAGGAGGTGAGCGGAATCTGGCACCAATGAGGTGCGTGGAGTAGTCTCAGAACCCGTACGGGGCTACGACTGAGCTGGCGCACAGCTATTTCTCGATGGTACGTTGTCGTATGGCGTTCAGACTAGAATATTTAAGACTATGAGGAGTACAGATCTCTCACGACCCCCCTCCGCGAGGACCGCGTTTCGAACGTGAATGTGTTTGATGAGTCCGAAAACTAGCGTTGTAGTGACTTCTTGCGTGCGAGGAGATACGATATCCATGAAGTTATAGAGCTAAGTAAAGCAATATATCAGCAAGCGGTACAGTATGCACATTTCGAGTCATTCCCACCTCACACTCAAGGCCGATTGCGCTCTCCTTGACACGCGGGGGCTTCACCGAAGTCTTCATCCAACGGAAAGCATCAAAGGCGAACCTCAAGGACACAGTAGACATCGAGACATGACGCTTACGCTTGGCTCTGGAGTCAACCCGCTAACAATCCATTCGTCAATATCTGCAGGGGCTTCGATGGAACATGCATTAGCTGCCTCAGCAAATGGCTCGCTGACGATGTTTACCGTGAACTCCTTTGTAGCCTTGATGTTCTCTCGAGTATCTTTTGGCCGCCGTTTGCCCAACGTTAGGGACACGGTAAGCAGCGGACGGACAGACCATTGATCCCACCAAGCTGCGTCCCGTTGCTCGGCTTGGTGGCTCCACTTTCGTCCGACTCGGCGAGGGCTTTGATCTGGAGCGGCCGTCATGGAAGGTTCTGAAGGATAGAATAGAGAGTATGCATTCAAAATAAGTGTTCCCTGGCTTTGAGTTCTGGAGATCATCGTCTGCATCGTACAAGAACAATATTTGGCAATAATATCAACAGAATACAGTACACTAAGTATTCCGCAACAATCAATTGGTATAGCGAGCATGAAACGAGTGAACGTAGCCGATAGAGGGATAGTGAGAATATTAGAAAGCAAGTGCGCTAATCTAGAACGATAGATGCATGGGATAGTGTGCCATGTACGACGACCGCAGCATAAAACCAACAATAGAAAAGTACAGAGCAAAGGATTGGTGACAGCAAAGACATGCATATGATACAAGCTAGATAATTGGGGAGAAGTCAGCGACGAACGGCAATGCAATAGAGGCACGCACGAATGACATGTAACGGGGTCATAATCATTACGTGACAGTGTTGCCCGACTCATTGTTCTCAACGCGCAGATACATGAGCACTGAGGCGAGCAAGCTGTTCTGCCGGCACACCACCTCGAGGTCATGTCCGCTCCAGATACGGTCCTCTGGCCGTTGGGACGATGACGGGTCGCGCCGCAGGTATTCGTCACCGCTGACTTCTCGGTCATTATCTAACTCAGGTTCCAGCTTTCCTAGCCCTTGCTTGTGGTACACCTGGCTACGAGACTTCGAGCGCGCGTGGATGTTTCCGTCTAAGCGGCTGCGTCTCCGTCCAGCATGGCCGTTGGGGCTGCTTTGTGCGACGCCCGTCAGGGCCGCAAGAGCGCTGTCAATAGCGGAGGGGAAAATGCCGGACTCCATCTGCTCGTCCTCCGGCGAGTTGATCAGCGTGTCCTGCAACACCCGTAAGGCGAGGTTTTCCACGGCCTGTTGTAGCTTAGAGCCTGATGCTGATGAATGCACGTCCGAGGGAGCTAGGGATGTAGAGGCGATCTCCATTTGCCGCTTCAAAGATACAGTCCATTGATGTCGGATGAGCGGGTCGTCCACGCTGAACATGTATTTTCGTTTGGCGCCGGTGTGATCGATGAATGCGAGCTGGAAAGTGTTTCGCATAAACGCACGCTCCACCATCAACGGACTGCTCAGCGGCAGGCCGGTGTACGACAGCGCGTTCCCGCCAGACCGCCGCATGATGATCGATTTGGCACCTAGAGAGGTGCCTGTCACTCGGAAGGACGCCTCGGAGCTCTTCGCAAAGGTCAACACAGGGGGATCGAACAGCAGATCTTGGCCCAAGAGCTGGATGCTGAGATGGGGATCTGGTGCAGGAATACGGAGTACGATGGGTTCTGATTGGATGCGGTACGTAAGCCTTGACGGCAGTGTCCGTTTAATGGATATCGGGAACGATTTCGCGAGCACGCTGTTGGAAGGCGACTCTGTAGAGGGGTTCCGGGCTTGGGACAACCTCTCGCGGCGAATCGCTGCGTAGATCTTGTTCAGCAGTTCGTCCGAGACAAGACTGCGAGGATCAAATCTACGAAAGGCGTCTACAAAATCTCGAGTGATGATGTTTCGCTTTGGATAGCCTGTCATGCCTGGTGTCTGTGCGATGCCGCCGTGCATCACCTCGTTCAGCTGAACGATGGCGCGCGCGAGACGTATGGCGAGATCCTTGTCATATGCCACTACACCTGCATTCGCCTCGTACCATCTACCGGCGAACGAGTCTACCAGATGCTCTAACGCGGCCTTCGTGTTTGTGGGTATCCACACTGAGAGTAGGAACACCCGCAGTGCCTTGTCGATACGCAGCGCGGTGAAGCCAAAGCTGTCGAGGTACGCCTTCAGGACCACCTTCGATGTGCGCTTGGATAGGTATTCTCCAAGGCGGACGCGGTCGAGGTCGGTTGTGCGGAATATGAGCTGCCCAAGAGCGACAGGGTCGTCTCGACAATTACTCTTGCTAAAGAGATTGACGATAGCGTGATCGGGGTCCTTTGCGAACTGGTGGACGAAATTGCGGATAATTGGATGTCTAGTTGGACTGACGCATGCAGAAGCTTTCGTCCTTGGTTCATCGCGCTCGGCGCTAAACTTGAGCTCGCGCAGGAGCACTGCGCTCTTCACGATGAATTTGCGATCCATTGGGGTAGGTTTGGCGCCATCAAGCAGAACATCCTGGTCGTGAACAACCGGCTTCGCAATGACGAGGATGTCGTTGAATAGGAAGAGGAAGCGGTCTTTCACAGTGTTCGCATTCGCCACTTGAAGCACTGGTGAACTCAAGACAAGCTTCCTTGGGGGGTCATCAAGTGTGATTGGCCACAGGGAGCTCTTCGACCCCCGCCCAAGAGCTTCCTCCAAGCGCTCCAGCATGATTGCCGCCTTCGACGGCTCAGACATCTTGATCTCTGGCGAGTCCCGCGAGGACGACATTGCCGAAGAGAAAGACTCGGACGTCGACCGGATTGTGTACTCGTCCATGGACGACTGAGGGTCCGGTGTCTCCGACGAGAGGGGCTCTGGGGGTGAGGGGAAGGCAGGGAAGTCCACGACTCCGTCCTGCGGTCTTTCCAGGTCTGTGACGCTGGGCGGAGATCGTGCCACCTGTGGCTTTGCCGGACGCTCTGCAACATTCACACGGACGTCAAGTGCAGGCTCCCTCTCTTTATCCACAATCCGCTTGTCGTTAACCTGAGGTGGTGTCTGCCGGGTGCCCGTGGGTGTCCGAGCTTTCTCGTAGCTCACGTCCTCCCAACCCGCTGAAAGATCGTTCTCTTTGTGGCCGCCTACAAGCAGGTCTGACAGCGAAGGTTTCTTCTGCGTCTGTCGCGGTATACCGTTAGGTAAGGTCACAGTGGGGGTCGTGGGAGCAGATGACTGGGAAGAGAAAATCTTCTTTGCACTAAGCCATTTCTTGACACCCTCGCGATTCATAGGTAACTTCATCGAACCCGAGCCTGCAGAGACCGGCGATGGCGACACGGGACTCTGAATACTGAAATAGTCCCCCTGAGAGCTGGACGAGAAGGCTGAGAACATGGGCGGCGCAGTATTAAGACCAGCAAACTTGGGGAGAAGGCGGCTATCTGACGCCTGATGAGATAGCTTGCGGTCTCTCGCGGCATGCGGCGATTTCGTCGTCGCACTGGACGAGGAGCTAGAGCTAGGGACGACTTCCATGGGATGCGCAGAGAACACTTCAGGAGACGAGGACGATGGTGTGAGACCGCGAGACTTGTTGAGTTGTTCTTCTAGTTGCTTCATGCCCGGGAACGGGAAGAGCTTGGGGTCACTATACTTGGGGTCAGCCGACGACGCAGGTGGTACGGGTGACGTGCCGCCGGGCTGCGCTGCGTGTGGTGCCAGCGACAGAATGGAACCCGACGCAGAGGGAGACTGTACGAGCGGCGGGCTCTGCTGTGGGGGACCGACGCTTGTGCGATCACCACCCTTGTCCGCCTTCGCACTTGTCTGGCTCATTCCGCTTTCCCTGCTAACGCTCGAATCGGTGTTGTACCGCCGGTCGCGTGCGCCGATGCTGTTCGTGCGTGAGCGGCGGCCGTTGCTCGAGTTGCTCCTCGTCAAGCTGTTCTTCAGTCGCTCCCAAGTCGTCTGACCGTCTCCACCGCGCTTCGGTGTCGGCTCCTCCCACTCGAACTCGTGTTGGGACGGCGAAGGATCGTGATGTTGCACTGGGGTCGCCACCGACAGGCGCATAGGGTAGACTGAGGACGACGGCTGGGATTCTGCTTGTGGTTCTGGCGCTTCCGAAGCAGAGAGGGCGACTGGGGACAGCGGCGAGGGTGGGATCTGCGCAGGAGTCATCTCAGGTGACGTCTCCAGCTCTATGACCAGGCTCTTGGAAACCCTGTACAGGCTGCGAGACGACCGCCGACTATCTGACTGCTCGGCCAAGCCTTCACCCTCTGTCACATCCTCGGATACAGCCTCGACCTTGGCCGGCCCAGTCTCCGCGTCAGGGTCTTCAGCCTCGTCCTCCTCCTCAGCCTCGTCGTCATCTTCTTCCTCATCATCATCGCGAATAGGCATCCGCGCATCATCGGGTATTGACCGCTGTACTGGCACTGAAACGTTGTTCAGACGAGTGAAGACAACTGTGATCCAAAATACGAACCTGGCTCCGCGACCCAACTGAGGTCGCTCGCTCTAGCACCGTTATTCCTCGACGGCGCCCTGAGTCGCAGCTCCCGGTATGCATCTGACTCCTCGTCATCGTCGCTGAATGGCCTTTCTCTCAGTGGCGTAGCAAACGGACTCGCCGGGAAGTCGAGCTTGTAACTCCCAGACTGTGACTGAGACAGATAGAGTGGCACAGACATGCTGTTCAGCGCAGAGTCCGTAGACACGGTGGATGGTGCGTCTGAAGAGTGTGGCAATCGCTGGCCTGTCCTCCTAGCTGGCGTTCGCAAGGGATTGACGGACCGTTGCTCGGGAGGTACTCTATCAGCCTCGTCGTCTTCCTCCTCCTCGACTACTACCCCGCGTCCACCCATGGGGGAGCTTATCTCGTCTAACGTCAGCTGTTGTACAGGTGTCCTTCTCGTTTCTGGCGGAAATAGGAAGAAAGGGGACTCGATGACACGAGTAGTCTGAGGCGGTAATGGGGACGGTGGGACAGCCGGAGCATTCTGCGATATCGACTGTTGCGATGGATCCTCTGTGTCATCCACCACTGTGGATGTACGTGATTCACTTCGCCTCGATCGACGTCGTCTACGCTTCGAGGTTGAGGTTCCTGGTGTTGCTGGTCTCGTGATCTCCTCCCCACTCGTCACGTCTGTGTCTGCCTTCTCCACCCGCTCGCCTAGCCGCCTGAACAAGTTCGTTCTAGCCGCTATTCGCTCGCCTCCTGCGACGGTATTGTTCCTTCCTAGAAGAGGTGTGGGCACCGGCGAGGCAAATGTCGTGTCCATGGGCTCTGTACCACCCGTGAGCTTCTGCATCGCCATCATGCGCGCCGCCCCGACGCTGTTCGAGCGGAAGAGCCCGATGCCCTTCTGTATGTCGTCTAGCGTGGGCAACATCGGGGTCGACGGCGTCGTGCCTGGATATAACATCGGATGAGGTGACCCGGGCGAGATGGGTGAGCGCAAGAGTCTGGAAGCCTGAAATGCCGCGAAATGCGACGGGATGGGCGACACGACTGGCGGCGAGGGCGGCAAGTCGCGGTCATCTGGCCCGTACTCGTCGGCAGACGATTCGTTGTTGCCCGCGTTCGTGGCCGACGGCGGAGGTGTTTTGCCCTTGTTTCGCATGTCCTTGCTCGTTCGTGACCGTGCCCGAGAGCGCGACCGTCGCTTGCGTGCGGGCGTCATTGGCCGCTCTGGGGACCGTTCCTCTGACGGTGGCTGCACCCCGTCCGCACGATCCTCCTCAGGCTTTTGCTCGACAGTCTCCTCTTTCTGCACATCCTCCCCGCCGCCATCAACAGCGTCTTCAACCGTGTTCTCAACCTGGCCGCCGTCAGACTCTAGCGCGCTTTCCTCGTCCTGCTTGTCCCCTCGCTCGCCTTCGCTGACAGCCTCGACGTGCATAGGAGGGCGTCGGCCATCCTTCATGCGTGGTAGAGAAGCAGCGCGCTTCAGCTTCGCCACGGCTGTGGCGCGCTGCTCTGCAACTGAGGAAGGAGGTTCCATGGTACGTGAGTACCGTTGGGAAGCTAAAGACCTAGTCGCTTTAGCTGCTACTCTCCTCGAGACTTTCAAGGCGTACCTCCACCGCAATGTACTATGATATCTGAAGTGTATAGTGAGGCCACTGCAAACTTGAAGGCGGGCTGATACGCACTGTTTGCTACCACGAAGACGTTGAAGAAAGAACAAGGATTTGCCGCTGCCAAGTGCTGATCGCAGTGCCTACGGCGCTTTGGCGGTCACCTCGTGGTCCCCTCACCGTCTACGTGCCTCTAGGCTGTTCAGATGGATACTATTTGTTGACCTCGAGGTGGGTGCGGGGAACTGGAAAGTGTTGACGGTGATAACTGAAGTGCTAAAGTGAATTTCCTGCGAATGCAGCTGGCCAGGCAAATCCCGGCCAGCGTCAACTGCGAACCTTATTCTATTGGTGCGCGTCCCGATAGACAAATGGAGACGAATATAAGGACAGGTTTGTTTTGAATTACCGGGAACGAGTAGGGAGTATAGACCAGTATAGAACCTGCACAGAGATTTTTGTTCTTAGAATCACGGAATTCAAAGCACTCGACCGATTGCTTAGTCATCAGCCGTCGCCGAAAGCTGACGAACCCTGCGAGGGCATCTTGTCTCTCGCCACCTCCCCCACCTCAAAACGTCCCTTCAGAACACTCACACAACGTCACAATGTTCCGGTTTGTACAAAAGCTTCCATTCCGGAGATGCGTGCACACGACGACGCGTCCGGGGACATCCGCTCTGCGAAGTCGCGTCGGGATGGTGGCGGGAGCTTCTGCGGTGGTAGCGACATACGCCGCTTGGAAGACATTCCAAGGTCAGAACAGCATCGCGCTGGATTCAATGACCTCGAGTGAGTGGCCTTATATTTGCAGCTCTGGATACGCAATGTCTCACGACACAGTAGCCGCGAAGTCCGCTCCGCTCTCGCCTAAAGCGTCTTCGACACCAGACACGCTCATCTCGTCACACTCCGTTGCGCTGCAACACGAGCCGTCGATACACGAACCGCACGCTTCTGAACCTACGGAAACGGAACCTGCAGCAGAAACTGAGCCAGGAGAAACGCAGGTGGTTCCTGGGGTCGCAGAAGGGGCCGAAGAAGAGGACGCGGGCGCAGGAGGTGCGTTCAACCCTGTCACCGGGGAAATCAACTGGGACTGTCCATGTCTGGGCGGTATGGCGCACGGTATCTGCGGCGCTCAGTTCCGTGAAGCATTCTCATGTTTCGTGTTCTCGGAGAAAGAGCCGAAGGGAATAGACTGCGTAGATAAGTTCAAGTTGATGCAGGACTGCTTCAGAGAGCATCCGGATGTGTATGGCGACGGTAAGCAGGTGTTCCTTCAATTTACGTTCGCATTCATGAGGTGACTTGTCTCGTAGATATAATGGACGATGACGACGACGAAGAAGGACTTGAAGAAGGGACATCCGGGGAAATATCGCCTGCACCTTCAGCAGTCCCTGCGCCTTCAGCAGCCCCCGCAACTTCAGCAGCCCCCGCACCTTCAACAGCGCTGCAACCCGAATCCGATGCAATTGCTGTTGCGCCAGAGCACAGCCAACCTCTCTCGAAAGACACTCCGTCAATGGCATAGTATATCGTCAGTAAAAGTACTATCTGGGACGGATAATCAATAGAGCTATACCGTGTAATCTCTGGATTTCAGTCCACCTCTCTTACCCCGTTGTGACGCTTCTGAAGAAATCAAGACTCGGGCGAGCTGAGTCCGCGCTTGCTCATCAGTTCTGCTGACTCAGTAGGAACGCATTTGATTGTGTGTATACCCGCTGCATGTCAGCGGTCTACGCCAGCTAATAAATATGTAGGCAATCAAGAATGTCGCCGATCCTAGTGGATTCACCTCACTGACTAACTATGTCGGAGAATATACCAAGTTAGGCATGCGCGTCGTCAGGCATTCGCAGAAGTTGTTCAACCAAGTCTTTGTCGCTGGCGCGGGGTTCTTCTTGTAATAGACTGTGAGTGCACACTTCGTCACTCCTACTGCGGTAAATGTTGCTGCGACGTCAAAGTGGAGTCTTTTGTTGCCTTCCGGGGTCACTGCAACTTGGTCTCTTAGTCGGCATAGTGGGTGCTCTTGCAGCGAGGCGAGGATGTCTTTCATCACCAAACCTCTTGGCCGCAGAGACCTCTTATATCGACGTGGAGAACCTTGATAAACTTCGATACGTATCTGAAAGATGTGCGTGCTCTACATCGCCTTCGAATGCCCTTCGCGTCCAGATGTGAGTGACCCAGTAGCGTGCGGAAATATCAATGGCATACCAGCTTCTCACAAGGGAATAGATGTGGTGGCCAAGATGCGCTGCAGTCTCTTTACCGTCGTCTCCGCCCACGCCCTTCTTGACACCACGTTCGCCACACGGAATTCACAAGGGCGAAGTTGGCGAGGTCTCGAGGCGTAAGACGTGCTAGTATGTTTTCTTTGATCCTTCCACTGTCGAGCGCCGTGAACATCGCATGTAGGACTCGGATGTCCTCCATGTAGGCGAGGAGCTCTGTGTCGTGTCCCTCGCCTCCCTTACCGCGACAGGCGCTGACGGCGCGAGGCCTGACCGCTCCCTGCCTTGTTCTAGACCTGTATCCACATTCGAGCTCACGGCCGTTGACAAGGGTTCTTCAGAGGTTGCCGACCTGAAGATGGCGAACTCGTTGTCTTCGTGGGGTAGTGATTCATCGTCTTCTGATGCCCGCAACAACAACGCGAACTTCTGCGGGTCATCTTCGTCCGCAGACCAATCTTCGGCAGGCGGTGCAGTACCGGGCGACACGCTGCCGTCTTGTTCGGGCGGCGGCGGGTAGAACGGCAAACCGTCGCTAGCGTGACCATCTGCAACGGTTGTGGACGTCGTTAGCCATGTTTCTGTGGCGCATGGTGTGAGTCCTTGTTACTCGCGTTCTTGCTTGCCGTGATGTCCTTGCTGACCCGCGAGACCTGCTCAGGGAAGCTAGACGCAACTACGCTAGCGTATGTTGATCTTTTGAAAGACATGCAAGTGTACCCTGTGGTGCGTGAGTGGATTTTATTATTATCATAGGAAGTTTCTAGATGGCGCGGATTCATAGTCCTGTGGTGTGCTCCCCCGGTTATGCGACATGCGTATATTGGCCCCTCCTTATCGAGCATTGATGACATCTAGATTTGCTTTGGTCATGCCTCGAGGCGGTCACTCCGCTATGGAAGACACGTGTCTTGTGACAACTGTCACCTCGACCCTTTGCATTCGACCATGACTGACCTCCCCGCAGGAAAGACAATCTCCAAGTTTGTCGACCTACGACTTTCCGTCCAAGAGTACGGTGAATACAAGAGAGAGAAGGAGGATGAACCACGGCCAGAACAGGAGGAAATACCAGATTTCAAGTACAAGGTATGTGTTCGAGGATACGACGATGGGGCCACAGAGGCCATCAAGACCGCGAACAAGGACGGAAAAGACTATTTCATGCTCAAGTGCTGGGATATCAATAGCGTGGTCAGTCGTGATAGTTTATGCAGCGCGTCAGAATAGCTCAGATATACCTTTGTGCAGCGCTATATCACAGACAAAGTCGAGCATAGACTCCGGATTTCGCGTAGATTTTGGGTGAGTTCACTATAACTTCTAGATTGATTTGGTTTCATGCTGAGGGTTCCTACAGGGTCTAGGCGGCGACGGACTAATGCTTCCTGGAGGATCTACGACCCTAGCCTATATGCCTTGGTGTGCTGGAAGGGAGGTCGTAGGTCAGTCCCGCCACTCGTCCGTTATATGTAACCGCGTATTCAATGCTTTGCTAGATGTCCTGCTTGTTCCGGCGTATAAAAAAAACGAATACGAGTCGCAGAAGAGGCACGTATGGGATTACGCGCCACCAGACCCGCTGCCGGTGTCCGATGTGCAGATTTTCGATATCATGAAGATCGCGGAGGCAAAGTTCCGTCTTATCAACCCACAGCCCTCGCCAGCCTGGGAGGCGTACCTCGCGCAGCGGACAGTTGCTGAAAGCTACCACCGGATACAGCTCGAAAAATACGCGGGACAATCGTTGCATCCCCTGCTGGAGCAGATTCGCTTCGCCAGACACACCGCCATGCGCCACAAGCTCGAACCACAGTTGACAAACGGGGTGGTGCCCATGAAATACGAATGCGATGATTTCAATGTGCGTTTCTCACTCTCTGTGTGGGGGTTCCTGCTGATGGGATGTATGACTGTGCAGTGCCCCATTACGTCGAAAGTTGCCTCACGAATCTATTCTCCCACGAACCCTGCAGCGATCGACATGTATTGGTCGTATTTCTGCCACGTCCGCCAGCATACCGAGAACGTCGAATTTCACTCGTACCTCTTGTATCGGGTGTATGATACCATCTCGACCGCAGCGTTTCGAATGCCCATCACGAAAGAAGGTCACGGCCCGCGCGATGGCCACCGCGGGTGGAAGCTAATGTTCGACTTGGAGTTGACCGAGCTCTGTGATGGTATAGACTGGCGGTGTATTAACCAGCGAAGATGGGGCATGCAACCGAAAGACGTGGATCAGGTGCACAAAGCGCTTTTTGGTGACGGGGAGCTGGCGCATAGCGTTTCAAAGGTCGACACGCTGCGGCTGATGATGGCAGCCGCCTCCATCATGTTCGACGTCAAGGACTATGGTGAAAGGCCAGACGACGAATACTATAGATGGATCGAGGCGGATTCGGTAGATCCAATCGACCAGGGAGCTGTGTGGTGGGATTTTGAGGAGTGTAGGTTTTGGCTTGGGGATGAGATTCGGAAAGTGTGTGGAGTTGCAGAGTGCCCTATCGAGGAGGCTAAGATACGGCCTGACATGCGCCGAAGGCGGGCACCACGCTCAAAACGAAATGATTGTGTGTCTGTGTGATGTAAATTAGGGTACATATCATGACAACCAAATAATCCACAAACATCGTCGTTGATTGTGTCCGCCTTCTGCATGAGGTTCCCAGAGGGTGTAAGCGAGACATGGTTGAGCCTGCAGTCAGAAACATCATCTCTTTTGGACACAGTCATTAATTTTCGGTCGCCACATACGTCGTCGCGTCTCCCGGCTGTCCCAGCATAGGAAGCGCAAGGATATCGGTAGATCGCGCCAGGCACTCGCAATACTATATAACACATTCGCCAAGGCCGAGGTGCGACAAGACTACAGGTGTCCAGAGACGGTCAGCCAAGTGGTGCACACTCACCGAGCGGATCGCACAATGAATATGGAGCGCCATGCGTGCGCATCGTGGACAGTCCTCGCGGCAACCTGCGGGACGACCGTGGATGCATCATGGCCAGCGCGATGAGTCGGGCATAGCCATGGATACAAGAGGAGCTAGACCACTTGAATTTGTAGTGGAGAATCACTGGCAGACATATTGCCGCTGCGAGCTGATGAGAATAAGTGCGGTGTGGCAACGATCCTTCGTCCGAGACATGCGAATTCTGTGATAGAGGAGCGGAATGACAGTGCTGGCAGATGCCTTCAATGTCGAGAAAGACGGCAAGGTAGTTGTCGTCCTCGGTGGGGGCTATAGTCGGTGTAGCGATGCATGTCGTCGGGGACAGAGAGTCAGAGGTGGACATGATGCCCATTCCAAACTGATTGGCAAATTTGATTGTCTCCAGGTAACGCATTGTCTGTGCCGAGATAAACGAGCGACCATGCCGTGTAACAAAGTTACTTACTGGCTTCGAGAGTCATTACTTACTTGCTTTCAAATAGTCTATAGTCGGAGATCAAATGATACGATGGTCGTAAACTCCCTGTAAACACAGCCAATTGATGGTCTGTTTGATTTGATTTCGGGCCTTCACGATGGGATGTGAGAAGGCTACGGCCTCGTCAAGGCCACTCTTCCTCTTGGTGTCCATTGTCCGCGACTCTGCTGCTATTCCTTTGCTTTCGCCCTGTGGGCCTTTTCATTCCTTTCACCGCTTTTCGTCGTCGCAGTCGAGCTCGTCGGCCTCTGGGAGCAGGATCTCCGCTCTTTCTCAAGTTCTCCAGCCCACCTAGACGATTTCCGGGAAAATAATCTACGTTCCGTCTACGATGCTTGGTCCATCGCTATTCTTGTACTTGTTTCTGCATCTCTCGCCTATCTTTCTGGGCCTTGTGCGCGCACTACCAGCCGCGTCGCGTCGCAATAACTCTCTGGTCGTCCGCCAGAATGACGGAAGCTTGACACAACCGGTCACCGTGCAGACCCAGAACATACTCCAGACGTGCGTTCTTCTCCCTGAAATGTGTCATTTTGCTAATCCAAGCGCGATTTGCGTTCGTAGGGCATCGGGTCCAATGTTGCAGTCATGCACATTGACTTTCACTCCGGTGACTGGTCCGAACGGAGAGTCTCTTGTGCAAGAGGCGACATCTTGCACCCTGTCTGTGGCGAATAACAACGGCAATGCGCCCCCAGCTCAACCACCAGGGACCACAGCAAGTTCAGGCTCTACAGCGACTGATTCTGCCGTCGCTACATCTTCCGCCTCCGCGGTAAGCACGGCCAGCGCAGGAGCCTCAACGGACTCGGGAGCTTCGTCTGCACCCACAAGTGCCGCAAGTAGCGCGGCAAGTGTTAACTCGTGTATTCATCACAAGCTTATAGCTCACATCTTATTTATATAGGCTGCTGCGATCAATGCCAACGTACGCGTTGCGTCTATTCTTTTCCCGAATTTCTCTGACTACCTCTTTCATAGGGTTCTTCTATTGCTGCAGCTCTTCCAACAGTCACCCCCGTGTCATCCAACGCGTCTACCGCGAGCACCACTCCAAGCGTATGTGTCACGTGTTGCATTTCTGATATAAAACTCATCGTGAACAATAGTCCTCGAGTTCCGCGTCTTCAACACAGAGCTCTTCCGCAGGGTCGTCGTCGTCGTCTTCGGCCGCGTCCTCCGGCGCATCCCCGGTATTGACTTCGACGACTTCCGACTCGTCTTCGTCCGCCACGTCTGCGTCCGCTTCGCCAACAGGCGCTGCAGTCGACCCCGCCAATGGTGCAGGCGCCAATCCCAACCCGACCGACGGCGCGTCGTCTTCGTCATCTACTCCGGCCTCGGGTACTTCTGCGGCCGACTCTGCCGCGTCAAGCAGCCCCCCACCTTTCAAGCTTCCGGGGACATCGCTCTCCGTCCTTCCTATTGGCCTTGCGGTCTTTGCAGGTATTTCGGTCATCGCACTCATTGTCGTCGGCCTGGTCACGTACGAGCGCACAAAGTACCGCCGGGTGCGTCTAATCTTTTCCCTTCTGCACCGCCAGACTGACAGACATAACTACTGTAGGCATTCCGTCAGCGGAAGCTGGCAGAATCAGGTGCAGGAATGGGATATGGTGGCGCGGGGTGAGTGTCACCTTTCTCGCCTGCAATGCCGAATTGTGCTGATAGTCTGTCTGTTTGTGTTCTCCAGAACCGCCTAATCTCCTCCGTGATTTCATAAATTATCAGCTTTGTCTCGGAATAGTGGGGCTGGCAGGAGATGGCAGGCGCTTCGTCGCTGACATTGTGCGCACGCCTCTTTATGTAACGTGTACCGTCTCGTCGCAATGTTATCTGTCTTGCTCAGCGCGTCGCGTAGCGCGGCGTGACCCATGTTCTTGAATGGTATATAAGAGCATGGTCCGCGGCCCCTCAGTTACTGACCCTCCTCACCAGCTCACTCGTTACATATCTGCGCCCACGGCCCGGGTCACTGCACTGACTTTGATCGATCGCGCGCCCGACTTGGTAACTAGCGCGCACCTTTACCCCACGTCGCCTTGTGTCCTCTCCTCAACGTCCTCGTCCACGATGACCACTCTCAAGCGTGTTGATAAGCTGACGATCACATTTCTGGTCGATAACAATATCGAATGGTACAGTACAGCATCGGTTTCTGTCCTTGGGCATGTGCTGATTGTCAGGCTTACAGGTTCACTCAACTGCCTCCTGGTTTCACGCATGAGTATCGTTTCCATTTGGGCCAAAACCCACCCATAGACCCCATCACTGGAGTCCCTTTCATGGACCTCGAGAACTACTGCTGTGGTAAGAGTCATACATCTACGCATGAATATGACGCCCTAACGTTTCAGCAGGTGCTCACGGTTTCTCTGCACTTATTGTAAGGAAGCTCTGTCAATGGTAAGAGTTACTCAATAACATATTTGTTCACAGGAAACGCAGGCCGAAGGCGAGAGCGAGACGCACACCACACTCTTTGACTCTGGCCCGGAGTCGAAGAGCATCGCGCGCAACATAGCTGCAATGCAGGTACCCGTAGAGAAAGTCTCACGTGTCGTGCTCTCGCACTGGCACTCAGACCACAGCGGTGGCATCCTTTCGTTTCTGCGCCTGCGTCGCGAGGCGACAAAGCACCTCGCGGGAGCGTCGCCTTGCGTCGTAGACTTGCACCCCGACCGTCCCATTGCGCGCGGCATTGCGCCTCCAGGCAAAGAAGTCATCTGCCGCCTCCCAGCGGATCCGACCTTTGAGGAAGTTGCTGAGCTGGGCGGCGTCGTGGAGAAACACGCAGAGGGACACGCGGTGGCGGGGGGCGCTGTGTGGGTCAGCGGAAAGGTGCCGAGGGTGACGGAGTACGAGCAAGGTATTCTGGGCGCTGTTCAGTGGGTGCATAAGGATGGTCAACCGAAAGGCGAGTGGATACTTGATGAGGTATGGACCTCCGAGAATCGTGCGCGCGTGACATTGACCCGTTTGTATTGTCGCGCAGCATATCATGGACGAGCGGTACGGTGCTATTGATGTTGTGGGGAAGGGACTGGTGATATTCTCCTCGTAAGTCGCTAAATACTTCCTCGTGACTCAAACAGAGCTGACTCGATCTGTACTCGCAGCTGCTCACATGCGGGCATCGTCAACGTCGCGATAGATGCAGTCAAGAAGTTCAAGCGTCCTATCCATATGGTCCGTTACTCTCAAGCTCTTTCTAATCACATTCGTGACTCAACATGCCCACAGATTATTGGAGGCCTTCACCTCGCGGGTGCGGAATTGGCGTACCGCATTCCACCCACCATCGATTTCTTCGCTAACAAACTCAAGCCGTCGCCCACCTATATCCTCCCTATGCATTGCACTGGGTTCGGAGCGAAAGTCGCTCTGGAGAAAGCTCTGGGAGAGGGATGTGTCCCTGCTGGGACTGGTATGCGCGTCGAGGTGTTGGGTAGCAAGGAGGCGGAGAAGGCGATGCATCCTCCCACCATCTCTTTTTGAGTTGTTGTGTCGTCTGCACGTCAACAAACACCGACACCTGCAAGACTGTACGTCAGCTGTACAGGCTGAAAGTAGAAGTAGGTAAACCATAGTAAACGTCGCGTGAGCTGCCAGCATTTCCAAGTGCGCACATGCGGTACTTCGCTGACGGTTGATCATTCTGTGCTCCGCATTGCACACATTCACGTCTGGCCACACGCATATACTAATCGGATACAACTGAACACCTCTGGAAGACTGGAAGTTCATCTAGACGATACTTCCAGAGCAATCTGAGCAACGTCCAGGATTTGCGAAGATGTCGCTCCAAGTGTATATTCGCGACCTGCTGTTAATCTGCCCAAGTATCTTGCGCGCGCTCGTGGGCGGCTGTCGGTCGGCCGGAATGTGTGTCATGCACCAGCACGCATCCGGACTTCCGGGGGTCCCTTCTTCATGACGTCGATCTCAACTTTTGAGAGGATATGCCGGGTCAATTGACCGCGGAGAAGGATTATGCTTGTCCCGAGCTTGTCCCTGCTCGACTTCCAAGAGGCATGATGCTCCGGCCACGTCCCCGCCGGTCGCTGAGACATGGTGATAAACATGTGGTGTCGTATTGGGTGCGAGGCGGCCCGTGTGGCGATGCACGTAGCGAATGGCCGCGAGCCGAGGGCGGCGTATGTGGGAAGCGCTCATGCACGAGGGCGATGCTCCGGACGAGCTGGACGTCGCTTGTCCACGAGTGCGATGCACCGGGTACATAGAACGAAGTTGCGAGGAGGACCGCGTAAGAAATGAATAGATCGATGATCTTTGAGTAGGTACATATCTGGCTAGTTTGAATGGGCACGAACGCCGACATTGCAATTATCTGCAGCCGGAAGCGTGATGAGGGCTTGCGAACTGGCATACATATCTTATAGGTTTAGTTCCCAGATGTAAGATGACCAAAAGACGACCTGCAGTTACCTATAGCTGGACAATGAAAGATAAAAGGTGCACGACCATGGATCAACTACATCGTGACACGCACCTAGGGAAGTCCCATTTGGTACTTACTTATACGTCGCGTCAGAGACACGTTGAGGCTTTTTTTCACGTCCGAAAATTGCACGTCTCGCGGTATGAAGCCGCCTCTAAGCGACGATCTTCGAGCAATCTGCCGTCGTTGGGGATGTCTCACCCGGAGAGGGGCCGCGTTATGGGCGTCTAGGCCAACAAGGCAGGTCGCGAGCCTTTGATCATAACACCCACAAACAGAAGCATTTGTCTACACGCCTCGTGCGCGCTAGGCACTGCATCAAGCTCGTGGCTGTCTACTCTCACGAGTGAATGCCATTCTGCAAGCCTAGCTCGCTGTTTGCTACTTCGCTCCTATGGCTATTCAAGCGCGGACCGATCTCAAGATGCTGGCGCGTTCTGGGATCTTGTCGCGGTCACTGGTCGTTCTCGCCGCTGGCACTGAGGCATCGTTGCATTAACGCAGAATCTCCGGCCACGATAGGATTATCATAAATCGGGTTACTATGCTACCAAATCGATAGTGAAGACACATAATCGTATCGAAACCTTGACAGGAGAGAGACAGTTGGATAGTCCGATTGGAACGGTGAGGTGTGCGCTGTCGCGTAGACACACCCTAGACCGTTTGCATTGCTGGATCGTCGACAACGTGACAGGCGGTGCGTCATGCGTATCGGCAGTTTTTTGTCGCTGCATTGTTACGGGACGGGCCCGCCTCCGACCGAGGTCTGCCAATAGTCAACTGTCAAAGCATCGGTATGGAAGACTTTTACCGCTCGCGACCAGTTCTAAGGCTCACGAAGCTTGTAGGGCTGCACACACAACTAAAGCTTTCCATTTTCTATAGGTCTATAAGCTAGATGTCTCCTCTGGCTAGACAAGCGATCTTCGGGCCAATTGGGTCCTCGCGCGCGACTTCGTGATCCGCGGCCTCTGGATGCCCGGTGAGACACCAATTTTCGCGTATCAAAGTCAATGTTGATGAGGATGCTGGGATGTGGCACATTTGATACATTGTCCGCCCGTGCGCCGTAAGTTACGCTTACAGGCAGGCCCAAACTGCGAGAGCAATTGTGAGTGCCAAACACGCGCTTAAGCCTCATCTACCCTATGCACCTTCATTCTCTTTTACAGCGGTACGATTGACACCATCTTGCACCCCCTTCTCCGCTACCAGCTGCCGCTTGCTGGAATTTCTGCGGTCGGATGCGTGTACACGCGAAGCGCTTCTATAGAGCGCTGGACGTGTGGTTCTGGGGACTCGTTTTCTCCCATGCGGGCTGCATCGCTCGGATCTAGGTGCGTTCTGCGCATATCGCTCCTCCCCATGACCCTTTGACATGTATGTAGATGGAGCGGTCTTCTGTCCCCTCATCGCTGGCACCATTGAGCGGTAAGACATCGCGAACTTCTCGACTTGCTCTTGGATCCACCGCTCGCGAGATGCATCTACCGTGTCCTGGGACGCTCGAGCTCGCGGAGCGATGCCCTGCAGTGCACCGAGAGCTTCACTCGTGGTCACCTCGATCCACTTCTAGAATTGCGGCGTATCGTCCCGGAACGCGTCCTGCAATATAAAAGATGGGTGAAGTCAACCAGGACCGCCGTGCTTCAGTCTCCTTTCATCGAGGTCAAAGCAGCAAAACGAGTCGCACTTCGACAATATCCACAATGTTCGCTCTCAACCGCCAGCTCGCGCTCGTTGCAGCCGCTCTCTACGCCCTGACGAACGTTCAGCTCGCTGGCGCCGTCTGTGCCGGTGGACAGATGGGTGAGTCCACTGCGTACCACACTAAATTTCTACAGCGCACTGATGCGTGTATTTCTCCCTCCTACTTCAGCTGTCGGCCAAGAAACGGTGCACCTCTATCGTCCCTCACACATGCAAGACAAATACTCACTTCGTGTCTGCAGCTCTTCGAGCTCATGGGCGAAAATTGGGTGAACATGTACTCTGGCTTCCTTATGGATAACAACTGCAACCTCATCGCCCAAAACGGTGTCACTGGCAGTAGCAACCAGGCATGCTTGCCTTGTCTGTGCATTGCGCAAGCGACTCATATTCATTTCTCATAGATGTGCGCTGGCGACTACTACGGCGGAGCCTCAGTCCAATGCAGCGGTAGCACGTACGCAACGCTATCCTTTTCACGCTCTTCGAGTGTTTTTTGATGCTTTTTGGTCTCCAGGCCGACTGGTGCCTATGACACCCAGGGTCAGCACTGGACCTGCTACTCGACGTCCGATTCCAGTTGCGATATATCGTCCCCCGCCGGCGGATTCCTCGTAAAGGCATGCTGCAACCGTGGATGAGGAGGGTGACCGTTGTGACAACCATGTCGAGCCAAATTAACAGGGAGAGCCTCCGGAGTGCTCGGCTTCCATTTGTAGTATTAAATGCCGTACATATCAAGTTTGCGGCCAGTATTATCGCATCATAAAATCTACAAAATAGGCTTATCTGCAACGTCAGTATGTCTCTGTCCCACGTCCGGGTCTACATCAACAATTGTCCCAGACCGCCGTATGTCAATTTTGCTTGCTCGTTTCTGAGGGGACTAAGTAAGTCTTAAAACTTGAACATTATGTCCAATCTGTACATGGGTATACTGGCAGAAAATCTGCGAGTGCACGTGTGCGGTCGTTCACATTCTAAACTCCCAGACCGAATTATTGACGAGTTGAATTTTTGATTTGCCGCACGAACGCGATTGTGATCGTTAGACGCCGAGAGTTCTCGTGCATCTACTTCCACCATCCGTGCCCATCCGTGCCCATCACTGTGTCCCGGGCCGTCCTCTAGACCTCTTCACCGCATCCAGTATGTCGGTCTCTAATGTCACTGTTCTCACCAACTCGCACAGAATTCTTGCGTCGAAAAAACGCGCGAAGAAAGACCAGGTCAAAGAAGTTGTATTCGATGAGACCGCGCGGAGGTACGCAACTTTCAAGATGGGGCTCACAAGGGCGACTAACCAACGGAATTATCTTCCAGAGACTTCCTAACTGGTTTTCACAAACGGAAGGTGCAAAAGCAGGAGGCGGCGAAGAAGAAGGCGGCGGAGAGGGAGAAGCAGGAACATTTGGAGGCTCGACGAGAGGTGCGTCTCATCTTGCTGCTGCCGCTTGGTCGGAGCTCTTACTCAAAATGCAGAAACGTCAAATGCTCGCCGAGAAAGCTATCCAAAACGCCGCTGAAGTAGAGCAAGCGTACGGCGGTCAGGTCGGTGGTGAAGGTAAGCGTGGCGAGCTGAGGTGTGCAATGTGTCTAACTGCTCCTCTCAGACGACGAATGGGAAGGCATTGCGGAAGCTTCGGGTAGCAGGAAGGGCAAACGGAAAGCTGCCGAGATCGAGGAAGAATATGAGGACGAAGAGCAGCTCGCAACTGTCACAGTCGTCGAGGACTTCGACCCAGACGCGTTGATACACGGTCCAACCAAGGGCATCGACCTTGAAAATGGTCATGAAGACAGGGCGCCGCCTTCGTCTGCTCATTCAAGACCGGCTAGAAGTGACGGCAAAGCAAGGACGGAGGTCAAAAAGGCGCGCGCAAAAGTCTCCGTCAAAGCGAAAGACATCAAATACCAAACAAATGCGGCGCGGAAGTCGGATAGGGCAAAGCAGCAAAAACGCAAAACAGAGAAAGCGCAGCGCGCGGGCGGCAAGGGTTCTCGTCGGAAACCTGCTACGCGCGGCAGACGGTGATGTCTTGTACGTGTTTTCTGCCACTTTCTCGGAACGAAGCTCCTGAACTGGTGCAGATACGTGTTTGCTTCGACTCTGTCACGTAGCACCCCTATTTGCTATCGTATCCTGTTCGTTTTGCACCGAACAGTTGAGCTCTTTGAATATCATGCAACCGTTGATGTCTTATTTGCTATCTAGGCCTTCGATATCTGTGCGACCAGCTATGTTCACGCATGCTGCTCAGAGGACGGGCCTCACACAACGACAATTATACGGACACTGCAGACACAGTACGACTAATCCAATATACGCAATGGTTTCCTGGATGTTAGGTGCGACAGTCTCGGTTCGGAGCGTCCATGCATTGCACTGCCCTGCTGCACTACTGTCCGTCCTAGTGCGAGGACTATTGCGGTCCGGTATACGGGCTGGACCAAAAACCGAAAAGGAAAGTGGAGGGTTGCAGCCTCTGACGTCGCCGCCCCACAGACGCGCGTCGGACTATATATACCACCGCCCTCGTTTCCTCGACATCCGTTCCCCTTGCCCCCGTTCCCCTTCCTTCCAA